>PVIC010004373.1:0-46522 GCA_004025085.1 Thryonomys swinderianus
GGAAATAATTCTCAATTCATTTTATTATGGTAGCATTAGCCTAGTTCCACAACTAGGGAAAGATAGTATAATTAAAGATCACAAATTAATACACCTCAGAAACTAGATGCCAGAACTGTCAAAACTATCAGCAGATCAAATCTAATAATATGCAAAATGGTATAAAGCACTATGACTATGTATAGTCACATGGAATCTAAAATTTTAAAAGACTAAAGAGTAAAAAACCACATGGTCATGCTAATTAATGTATAAGATGCGTGTGGCAAAATCTATACAATTCCTATATTAAAAATTTAAAACTTAATAAAGCCAAGTTCTTATAACAACAGAGCAATTGGAACTCTCATATATTGCTGATGCAGATGCAAAATAGTACAAGTTTGGAAAAGAGATGGCAGCTGCTTATAAAAACCAGTACTTCCCATCTGACCAAAGAGCCCCCCTTAAGATATGTGGCACAGAGAGATGTATGCTCATGTTTATATAGATTTCATTGTATACTCAGTAAATCCTGGAAATAACATAATGTCTTCCGATAGGACAAAGAATATATAAGTTGCAAACAGTGGAATATCATTCCAAAATATAGAAGAAGGAGTTCTTAAAATACTTAGGTAGAATGAATCTCAAAGGCACTAGGAATAGTAAAAGTAACCAAATACAGAAAGTTACAGATTGAGTGAGCCTATCTGTATGATGTTCTAGAGAGATGAAGAGATTGGTGCTTAACCAGATTAGAATTGGGGAAGGGAAATTTGGCTAAAAATAGGTAACAAAAGTAGTTCTTTTGAGGGTGCGGTGGGAATGGAACTGTAATATTTCTTGATCCCAGACATAGGTAATACCTATACATAATGGTTAAATTCTCACCCAGTTTCTTAAACTAAATATAGTCTTTCTTGTTCTTTCTTTGGAGAGGGGCTAGGCAGGATGCCTTCCGGGGTCTGTCTTTGTGTGGCAGTGCTGATTGCAGATTTCTCCAACAGGGCTGCCGTGCTTGTGTCACATCTCAGGTGGTCCTGAAATTTCAGCCCCCAGCCCTAGGAGGAGGACTAAATCTGGGACTCCTCCACAGGTTGTGCACTTACTTACAGGGCTGTGGATGTACATTCATTTCTGCAAATTAGTCCTTTTTTCCCAGAAGAAATATTCCATTTAACCCAAAACTCATGTTACCGAAGTAATCTCCTGAGCTCAGGAACTTACGTGCAATTATACACCTGAAGGGATTTTTTTTTATTAGTCCTGAATGAATCCTCCCCCTGAAAAAGATGAGAGGATTGTAAGACCCTTGTTATATGCATCTCTATTTTCAAAGTTTAAGAGACCTTGAAATGTATTGGTAGAAGTTGCTGCATTCAGAAGTAGAATTCAGAGACCAGAGATTTCTTTGTTTCCTATAGGATGTTCCTATGTTTCCTATGGGATCTTCATTTCCCATTGCAAAGTGGAGTTGTATCCATTATTTTGTTCCATTCTCACCATATAAATAAAACAGCTAGGGCTATTGCTTTTTTTTTTTTATTAAAGACAGGGACTCACTTTGTAGTTCAGGCTGGCCCTGAGCTCACTATGTAGCCCAGGCTAGCCCTGAATTCACAGCAATCCTCCTGCCTCTGCCTCTGAGTGCTGGGATGACAGGCATGAGCCACCACACCCAGCACTGTGGTATGTGGTACTGATTGCTGGTGGGTGTGAGTCACCACACCCGGTATTGTTGTATATGGTTACCAGGGGTCGAACCAGGGACCTTGTGCTTGCTAGGTAGGCACCAGAACCACTGAGCTAAATCTCTGGCCCAGCTGTCACCATTTTTAAAATGAGAATATTGGCAATCATAAAGGCACAACTCATTGGAAAGCCTATCTGCTCTGTATCCTTCTACTGAAATTATTATTATTATGATTTTTTTTGAAGAACCAGGGATTGAATCAGGATTGTACTTTCCAGGCAGGTATAGCTCCACTGAGCTACTCACACACTTGGATTACTTTTAAAATTGTCTTTTGTGACCTTTTATTTTTCTTAAATGTGAAAAAGTAGAGAATAAAAATATCAAAGTTTTTTATAATATATGCTCTCATAATTATTTTGTTTCAGCCTCATTATTAGTAAACTGCCTTTTCATTCTATGTATAGAAATTTGAGCTGTGAAAAGACATTGCTAATTGAATAATTTTCTTCCATTAAATGACAATTAAACCTTGTTTACTGGCTTCCAATAGGTTTCTTCCTAGCCTTCAGTTTCAATTTAACTGCTTAAGGGAAGACACATTCTAGTGTTGATTTTAAATGTATAACTTAGGGAAAAATGAGTGAAAACTTACTCAAGTTAAGGAGAAAATGGAAAATGTGTTATTCACCTCCATTCAGCATTTTCTGTCCCGAAGGGACATAGAAATATTACACTATTAGAGTACTTACATTTAACATTGTCAAAAATTCAAAATGTTCACTCTAAGCATACCAGTCAGTCACATTGTTCCCTTTAGTGCTATATGAAATCTAATACATTTTTTCATATTTTCTATTTCTCCTTTTATTAAGTACAGATTTTATGATTAATGCCCTAGAAAATGCTAGAAGGTCTTTCTAAGAGATAGGGGAAGTGCTGTTATTTCTTTGCTGGAATAACATTATGGAGTAACAATCCTGAAAGTGCCAGAATTTTAGCACTTGGGGCAAAATTACTGTAACCCTGCATTCACTGCCTGGCTGGGGATGATTTATCTATTTGTTAGGCTATGTTAAATACACTGTGAATAGAGTTTGTACTTGCAGAGAGGTATATTTCAATGGAAATATAACAGTATTTTTATGTGAGGTATGGCATTCCAAATAAAAATAAGCAATCCTAAAAAGATAGTCACTCAATTTAGACTAAAAATAGCAATGAATCAATCCTCCCAATCAGCTCCATAAATCAAGGTGGCATTATTTAGCTCTTCAGGAGACGAGTTACATAATAATCATGTGGAACCTTGATGATCAACTCCTCTAGGAATTCCTGAAGAGCTTGTATGCCTTCCTGCCTATTTCCCCATATGTTCTTCACTGGAAGCAAAAGGCAACATTTAACCATTTAACCTAAAGAGGATAATTTCATATGAGGAGAAGGAGCAGAATGGTTTCATTTACATTATTTTCCTACATCCAGACTGTTGATGCAGACTCTGTAGGTTGTGTAGGTAGAATCAACATGTGCCTCTGTTTGTGATGGCTTAAATGCACTGAGCACCATGTTGTCAATGGCACTGGGCACCATTAAGCAGTGTTCTGTGGGCAGGTTTCCTGTGACCAGGACCAGTACAGAAGGGAATGTGCTTTCCATGTCTGGGGAAGTGGCACAGAGACTGAGGCGCAGGAGTCCCACTTTCCTGTGACTGGGGTGAGAGAGAATGCTGCAGAATCTCCATTTCCTTGTTGGGACAGACTGGACACTATTGTTGCATGGAAAACAGCCTCCAGAGACACCACCTACTCGTCTATGCACACCGAGTAAGTGCAGCAGCAGTGGTGGGACATGGACAGAGGCTTTCAGTGAGTTCCTCGGCCCAGTCCACCATGTTGAAAAAACACTGACTAGAAGAGTGAGGGAATCCTGTTGACTCCAGCCGTGGGTGAGCTGGGTGAGTCAGTTCCTCCTGGAAAATCCTGGACTCTTGCAGAGTTCAAACCTACAGGAATCCTTTGAGCTCAACTCAGGCATTATACTCAGAACCTAGACAAGGCATGGCAGTTATTTCTCTGTGACTAATCACCTTCGATCTGCACAACAGATGCATGGTGTGAAGGGCTCTTTGGGTTGTTTTTAGCTTTTTGTTTTTTATTTTGCTTTGTTGTTATTCTTTTTTGTTTGTTTTCTGACCTTTTTTCAGAAAGGTCATTTCTCTACTCTGCTGTTGCCAAATGTGTTCTATTTCAGGGTTTTTTTTTCCTCCTGTCCACTGTTCTCATCTTTATAGAAGAGGGAAAAGAGTATCCTGTTGCCTGCTGCTGCTAGGAACCCCTATTTTCCTCTTGTTCTTTCATCCTCCCCTGTCCTCCAGTTAGAATCAGTACCTCGAAGTTAAAGAGTTACAGTCTTCCTCAATTTCTCTTCTTTCTGTATTATTATAGGAGGGTGAAAAAATTTCTAGTAGTCCTAGGGTTGTTAAACAGTTCTGTGTGGCATTTGTCCCTTTTGTCTCTATTATTCTCTGGCATCGATTGATAGGCCAGGATATACTCTGCCTTTTAGATCATAGTATTTAACACCTGGAATTGATTTAATTAAACATCAGAAAAATTAGTGAGAACCAATGCCAGATAAATTGCACAGAGAGTGGAGAAAGTGAACAACATTTTGTGAAACACTACCACACTTACTATCCAATTTCATCTACCCAGTGCCACCGTACAGGAAATCTTCAGCTTATCTACCTAAGTGACCTGTTTTAGATGAGGTTACACCTATTTGATACACAGACATGCAACCCAAACCTGCACAAATAATGCAAACAAAAAATAAAGTTTCTCTTACATAAAAACAAGTGTATATAATGCACAATGTTAAGTACCCTCAGAAACACAGGAACATATTATTCTTCTAACAGTGTCTTCAAAATATCAGTGAGAGGTGAAGAAATAAATACATGCTTGTGAAAATGTGTGGCACAAGGAAAACTACTAGCTCAAAAAGAATCGCCATAGGACAAAATGAGATCATTTACCAAGAGAGACAGAACTCAGTGTTTTGGGGCAACTCTAACACAGTGTAAAAACAGAAAATATAAGGTGTTCTTTGAGTAACTGTGTGTGTGGAGAAAAACATAGAAATCAACTTTTCAGGTCTTTTAAAACGTAAAGTTCATGACATTATTTTTAATAAGGAAAGGATCTTGTATAAGTGTTAGTTTTGTGTATCTCAGCCCCCTCATCTATGGGGTCTGTTACAGTTTTCCTTTGCCCTCATGATAGCAAAGATTCCTTGAAGTGCCCAAGAAAGAACTTATCAGTGTGGGCTTCATAGACACTGTCTGGTTTGGCCTGGTCTGTACTGACCTCAGTTTAGAGGGAATAGCGATGAGAACTTTTCAGGAAATCTGAGGACCTGGTATTAAATTTTAGATGAAACACATCTTCAAATAGCTAGAAGTAATGTGACCCCCAAATTTTTGTTTTCCTTTAACTAAAAAGTACAAGGACAGCAGCTAGAGAAATTTGAATCATACATAAATTATGTATGATTGACTATATCATCACTTTTGCTATAGTGCCATTTTGGTATAAGCCAAGAACTGAGTGCTTTTGCAGAACATACACTATTTTAACATTCCATAATGAAGGAATCTGATTTATCAACCAATTCTTGTCCTTCTGTAGGGAAAAAATGATTCTCTTTTGTTTCTTTGTGCTCTTTTCCTCCCACATATACATTAAAATCTCTTCTTATTTTATAGAACTATTTGGAGCCACCTTGAATGTCTCATCAAAGGAAAATGGTTTTGAAATGCAGAAGATACCATGAGTATTTTCAGTGGGATGGCTATATCAGACATATGATAGGAATGGAAATTAGCTTTCTCAATGTCTCCCTCAAGATAAATCTTTATGGAGAAAGAAAACACTTTCAAACAAGCCTTATTAAATCAAAATTGTTACATGTATTAAGATGAAAGTCAAAGGACAAAGTCTAGAAAATTAGAGGGGTAAAAAATTTCCCTTTGTTTCTTTGAAAGAAATGGAAAATTTCAAATAAATCAGCCTCTGTTTTCCAAAACACCATCATGAAAGACAAAGGATTATAAACATTATTTCTGTTACATTGTTTTACTTCTCCAGATTCAAAGAGCATAATCTTGGCAAATCATAAATGTCTTCAATTTACTACCACCAAGAAAAAAAAAAAGAACAGAAAGTAAAAGAAAATCATATCTACAGTCCAAAAAGCATGCAAATTTCTGGTTTCATTTCAGGTTTTCCTCATTTTTATTAGATTCCCCCCAGGTTTGAAAACTGCAAATCAAATTAAATAAAAGCAGCTAAAATCTGAAATGGACATTACAGATGTCAAAAAAACTACAGCCAAGAAGAGACACTGACTAAATCTATGGTCACCCACATGCTCCCTGTAATTGTCATGTAGAATCCAGCTGGCTTAGCTGGCGTTTTGCTTGTTTTCAAAATACTAACAGCAATGTCACTTCATAGAGCCTTCATTCAGAGTAATTTGGTACAAGGATAAAGAGCAGGTTTCATCCAAGCATCCCTTGTTCATGAGAGCATTAGAAATAGTCAAATAATGTATGTTAGATGAAAATGTCTAGGCCTTAAACAAAGCCCTAATGATTAATTAATTACAGCATAAAATAGAGCTCATTTGATCTGTTTTGCATGATAACATGCTTTGGAAGTAGTCATTAGAAAATCATGTAAATGTTGTTTAACCCAAGGGTGAGATAGAATGGGGGTAATTAACAGATAGAAATAATAAACTGGCATTTATTAAGTGCTTATTGTAAGCCAAGAACTCTTGTATGTCCTTTGCGTGTATTATATTTGAGCAGGATACAATGTTAAGTATTGTAATTATCAGCTCTCTTTGTAAAGAAAACAGAGCAAAAAGAAGTTAGAGAAATTGCTCAGGGGCCTACATTAGGTCATTGGTATAGCCTAGAATCACATGTAGGCACTCTGGATCCACAGCCCATGCTATTAATCACTTACAAAGGAGGCAAATTAAACCAGTTACATGCTTAGGTGCTACTTATAGATTTAATATTTAGTGTTGCTCACACAGTAGATTCCCTGAAGGTCTCTTCTAAGCTATAATCTGGAATTTTTTCTGGAACAAAATTTTGAACCCTGGCCATTACCCAGCTTGCAGGTAGGAGGGATTTCATCCCATTGGTGAGAAAACACCTTCTTCTTTCCTGTTGTCAGTGACTGCTACTCATATCACAGGTGAGACAATCCTTGGAAAGCAATAAAAATGGGTAGTGTATGATGGTAATAAAAAAGGGGAAACAAAGCTTATGTATATAGGGGTGGGAGATTGCAGGGTGGGTAGGGGAATGGGAAAAAATGAGAATTAAATTGTCTCATATGCTGGTACAAATTCTCAATATTGTGTGTGATCATGATGTATGTATATATAACATACCAATAAAAATTCAAATAAAAAATGGGTAATGTATTTTAAAAATATGATCTTGAAAATATAACATGGTACTGATCTTAAAGTTGGTCCCTGTGGCTCGTTTCTCCAGACTAATGTCTACTGCCTTACACACTAGCCAAACCAGGGGCTAGACCATCTTTTTTAAAAATTAAATTCTTTATTTGTACATTCAACGTACACATCGTGATCACACTCAACATTGGGAATTTGTACCAGTATATGGCATGAGTTAGTTCTCATTTTTACCCATTTCCCTACCCACTCCACAACCCACTCCCCCTATATACATATGCTTTTTTCTCTTTTTTTAAAGATTATATATTTTTCTTTCCCCTCATTATTTTCCCTTACCCTTTCCCTGTGAATATTTCCTATTTGACAAAATATATCATACATTCTCGAACTCATTTGCATCTTCAGATTCTCATACCAGAGAAAAGATATGGTATGGGGCTAGACCATCTTAACTGGTGTTGGTGCCAAACCAGCCACCATGGACCCAGGCTCACAGCTCTCCCAGCACCAAGCTGTATGCTCCAAACCAATTCCCGTGACTCAGGGCCTGTAAATCCCAGTCCTGGGCCTCAAGCCCAGGCCTACAGCCCACAGGGAGATATCACTTTGTATCTGTCAGAATCATTGTAATAAAAAGGATAACACTTGATAATGATAGAGAAGGTATAGAGAAACTAAACCCTTATCCTCCCTATTGACACAAATGTAAATTTACACAGCCATGAAGGAAAAGAAGTATGGAGGTTCCTCGATCCATTAAAAATCATAATATCTAACAATCACAGTATGAGGCATATATGCAAAAGAAATGAAACCACTATATTAAAGAGGTATCTCTAGTTTCACTTTCATTTCATTACCATTCACAACAGCCAAGATAGATAATAGACTTGAATGTGCACCAGTAGATGGAAAGGTTAAAAAAAAAAAAGTGCTGTGTCTGCACATTGGAATATCCTGCAGCCTTTAAAAAAGATTGAAATCTTGTCATCTCTAACAGCAAGGATCAGTCTGGAGGACCATGTATTAAGTGACATGAGCCAAATATAGGATAACAAATACTACATGTCATCCTACTTAAATAGGATCTAAATATATTGAGTTCATGGAAACAGTGACAAAAATGGAGTTATCAGGTTTGGACACTGGAGTGGGACAGATTAGGCGTATGTTGGTAAAAGGATATAATTTAGAAAGGATATTTTCAAACAAGTTCAAGAGGTCTGCCATATGATGTACTAGCTTCAGTGAATAGCAAGGTATTGTATTCTTGAAAATTGCTAACAAAATAGATTTTCAGAAGTATCACCCCCCCCCAAAAAAGTTGTAAGAATGTAATACATATGTTAATTATCTCGGTTTGACTGCTATATCATTCATACATGCTTCAAATGTCATGTTTATTCTTCAATTAAAAATAAATTTCTCAAAATAGGCTGAGAATGGAGAATCATAAGTTTGAGGTCAGCTTGAGAAAATTAATGAGATCCTAGGTCAAAATAAAGTAAATAAGTAGAATGTTCTGGGGATGTAGTTAGGCACTGGTTTAATCCCCACTACTATCAATAGATAAACATATAAACAAATGCCTAAACTTAAAGAAGTAGGTAAAATTGTGAAAATATTATGGCCTATCACTCTTCAAATTTTGGGGGGACATGGTACTAAGAATTAAACTCAGAGTTTTTGCTTCAAGCCACAACCACAGCCTTCCCTTTCTCATAACATTTTATCTTTTATTTTTGAGACAAAATCTCACTAAATTGCTAAATTGCCCAGATTGGCTTCAAATTCACAATCCCCCTGCCTGAGCCTCACAGCATGCTGAGATTACAAACGTGTGCCACCATGCCTGGCTTCTTAAAAACACGTCTTCAAGTTTCTGTTTCTTTGTATTATACTTTTGCTTCTGAGCTTATTTTGCCATTTTACCATGACAGCTTCCACAGAGCTTTACTGATACTTAGTCAAACATGTCTCTTCCTGACATTGCAGTATCAGCTTTCTCTAGTAAGAAACTTTATTTTATTCTGCTTGGCCTACCAGGCACATTCATGTCTCACGGCTCAAGCTCAATAAATGTTCGTTTATTGTGACAGTCTCAAATTGATATTCTGGACATATAATCACTAAATTACATGTTTGATGAGGAACTAGAACTGTGTTTTCCATTTATGTGTGAGAGTAAACATTATTCAATTTCATTTGTATGTTGCATATGCCCGATACTCTCCAGCCAGCCTCTTCAGAGATCCCAGCTCTCTGTGTCCGCTGCGAGGCCAGGTGACCCTGAATTCTCAGATGATGTAAGGTAGGCACAGTGAACTGGGACAGAATGAAAAAAAAGAACTAATCTGAAAAAAAAATCCTTGAAAGAATTCTATTCCAAAAATAGTTAAAACACAAGATAATGCTAAGAACGACTCATCGGGTACGGGCTTTAGTGCTTGTTGTTAACTTCTTGAGAGAATCGGAAAGGGAGACCCCATTTAATGTGAGCTGTCACTGGAAATTGTTGATTCCACGGTGCAATGGAGTCTCCGGCAATGAGCGTCAGTATTCCACGTACAGCTCTGTCAGGTGGTAAAGAGAGAGCCAGGTGCGCCCAGGGGTGACACAGAGAAGTTTGTTTAGAAGTGATTCTCAAAAAGAAAGAAAGAAAGCAGCTGGCAAGATAAAATATAATTTGCTAACAGGCTCATTCCAAGGCCAAATTGAACTTATCGTTTAATGATGGTCAGGGATAGGTTTATTAATTAATAAAATATATTTATTCTTCCCTTTTGCTCAGTGTACATTATAAAAATTGCAAGAAAAAGTCTTAGTACTAGGGGTTGAAGCCAGGACCTTCCCCATTGAGTTACCTGACAAGCCCTTTTAGAAATTATTTTTTAGTCTGAGGAAACCTTCCACTAAGTCACTAAGTTACCCAGGTTGGGCTTGAACTTGCAAATCTTCTGCCTCAGCATCTGACAGTCCCGGGATTACAGTCATGAGCTACCATTACTATCTGTAAAAGACATTTTAAAAGGGAGGAGAGGTATCTTTCTGGTTAGATAATTGTGTCTGCTCAAGCTGGTGCTTTGTTGATAAACTGTCTTGGTTTTCTTGGAGCGCGCGCGCGGGGGGGCGGGGGTGGTGATGAAAAATCTGATCCTGCGCACATTTACTGAGAGCTTTTGTATCCACCGTGGAAAGGTGTGTTTTTCCAGGCCCTGCACCCAGGCGTTTTCGACAAGATTAGGGATGTGACTGTACAAAGATAAGCAACAAGAATCTCTCTTGCACTGCGGAGAGCCTGGAGATCGTGAAGCGCGAGAGGAAAATCCAGAGAAGTGCGGTCTATGGGGCCTCAAGGACCAAGGGGCCGCGGCACTGCTCCCCCCACCTGCACGTCTTCTTTCCTACCACTTGATGTCACCTCCCTGTCTTCTTCCTGCCTTGCTCGCACTTCTTTTCTGGCCAGATTCCCTCACCTTGGAGGTCCAGTCCCCCCCCGGGGGATATGTGACTCAGTTTTCTCTCCCCTCCCCCATCTCTGTCTCTGTCTGTCCCCCCACTTAGCTCTCTGTGTTGCACAATTGCTACTTTATGCTTTAATGGTATCTAATAATCAAATAAGTATAATACCTTTTTCTCCAACTAGACTGTTCAGTGATCTCAACCACTTTATGAAAAGCTACAGACTCTTGGAGGGACAAAGGAGGAGGAGAGAAAGAAATGAAGGAAGAGAAGAAGGGAGGAAGCAGCGAGCTTCCAACAGACATCTTAGTGCCTATAAAGCACGCTGCTCGTCCAGGGCACACAAATGCCCTCAGCGATTGCCAGCAGCTCATTTGCTGTTACTAGATCGGCTTTCTTAACGGTATCTTTTACCGCAGACACCTTCCCCCGCCCCCTGCTGCTGCTACTCTGGTTTGAGAAAAAGAGTTATTTTGCTGCGTGCAGGGGGAATTGGGAGCAAACCCACATTTTGCATGGGTTTGTCATGTGATTAACTCAGTGAAAGAGAAGCCGCAGAGAAGCGCTGATGAAGGGAACCGGGCAGAACCCAGGGAAAGGAACAGAGCTTTATTCCACACACAGTAAATCAAAACACCAGGAAGTACAGATTTGGAAGCATTAGGGGGATGGTCAAAATGTGGTCTGAGGAAGATTCATCAGCACTTGTTTGGTCATTAGTTACAAGGTGATTGTCACTTAGCGAGTGCTACTTGTTAACCTTTGAGCTCTGACACAGCCTTAATTTTAGGGTCTATCTATCTATCTATCTATCTATCTATCTATCTATCTATCTATCTATCTATCTATCTCTATCCATCTATCTATTATCTATCATCTTTTTATATATCTATCATTCCTAGCGGAGCATTGAGCACTATTTCCTACTTACACAGAAAAATCTATAAGACCTCAGACACACCAGGCAGCCCCGGCTAGTTGCTTTTCATCCCTTCTTCACCCTTGGCCTTGCTCAGCCACCATGCCTGGGGCTCCTGTGCCGCATTTCCCAAGCTTCTCTCTGGATTCACTAGGGGAGACTGGAAGGCCATAGGGAGAGAGTGCGTGCATGCACACACACACACACACACACACACACACACACACACACACACACCCCTTGTCTGTGCAGCCTCTCAGACTGTAGGTCTCTTGTTTCCAGGCCAGTGGCGTTTTCTTGCTTGGCTTCTCTGTTCCTCCCTCTATGAGCAATTCCCTGCCTGAATGAAATATCCCTTTTTCTATTTTCATGCTTCACATCTGCCTGGTCCAGTTTCACACATTTAGAGTTGATGAGACACACTATGTCTTTTAAAAAAAAAAAACCTTCCTTTTACAAAAAGTAGAAGGATATTTAGTTATGTATTCCTTTATTTTATACTATAGTTTCAAAGTTCCACCCCAGCTTACGCGCGGTTACTTCTCTGTGGGATATTCCCAGCAACACGTGACTTGGGGGACGGACCTGGACCAAGAACAGTTGCTGATTCTTCTAACCTGGCAGTTGCCACAGTCCACGTCCAAATCTTAGTGTGATTATCGTCCATAACGGGAAGGAACCAGGCCTAAAGCTAACATTTAATCTCAAAAACTGTAGGGTAGTGTCTCTCACATAATAAATTTCCACTGTAAAATTAATAGCGTTGGAAGAAAATTAGCCGATTCTTCATGCATGGTTCTGGTTTATCAGTTCCTTGTGAATAATGGGCTGTTGACATAAGCATCGCTTGCTAATCAATTCTGCTGGATGTGCGTGAGCTTTCCTGGGTGACACAGATGCAACTGATGTGCTTAGAGATGGAGACTTTGTTTTATACAGAACTAAGAACAGGTTAAAAGTACAATGGCAAACACCAAGTCAGATGTCGGTTGCCTCAGGCTTCTGATTTAGGTCTGGTGTTTACACCCCTGTTAAATCCTAACCTGATTGTGAGCTCTTTCATAATCTTTCTTCGGGAGCATGGAAACAGAGCCTGATACAAGGACTGTAGCATACATAGTCATTAATTTACATGGAAAGAGGTCTCACAAACTACACTGGGAGGAGACTGGGGAAGTAGGGCAGGAAAGTAGACAGCTAAGACGAGTCATCTTCATAAAGAGAACAGCACCGCAAGTGGTCAGGGCTCTGCCTTGCTGAGCAACCATAAATGATTCAAAAACAAGGAACTGAAGCACTTGTCATCAACTCCAACTATCTGTGCTTGAAAGCAGCTCCCTGGGCTTTAATATATAGCCATTCTGGCCCACGCACAAGCCAGGCATAGAACTTGAGGCTGACAAAGCTTTTAGACAGAGGACCTCAAGTTCTTGCAGTGAGAAGCCATTGGATGATGAATGACAAGGAGATATGAATGGGCACAGACAGTATATTCTATAAGCAGATGATTATGATATACATTCAATTTAACATTCAATGGAATGCATCATATGTACATGAATTTGTGTGGAGAGGAGGATGTTTTTACACTTGATCTTAGCCAAAAGACCAAGAAGCAATGAGGAGGATGTTTTTAAATAAGGTTACTGGAAACATGGGCAAATAGTTTCTAACTTTAAAATCTGTATTAGAAAGATAATGTAAGATGACAAATATCTGCTTTTCTTGCCTGGCAGTGAAATCTTCTTAATTTCTTCTAATTCTTTAAAACTGCACTTTTTATTTATAATACAGACTCCAATAAGCATAACTAAATGTGTGTTCCCAGGCAATGGTGCCTAGTTTGTGCCACTATTTTGCTTTTAATACCTAACAGAATCCAACAAGTTTTAAATAGACTAAATATTTAGCATTTAATTGTGAGTGAAAGATGATGTCAGTTACCTTATCATTTGCCAAATACTCACTTCAATCCCATAGTTCCCAGGAAGACCTCACTATAGCTAGGCAGATGCTGATACTAGGTCTTGAACACAGTTTTGAGATAAATAAACTTTTCTTCTTATATATTACCAACTATGGGTATTTTGTTATAGTAATGCCCCTTCAGGCCACACAATTTGCAAATGTGGTCTCACTGGATGGATTTAAGGCTTTGCCATGTACCGTGCTTTACACAATAAAATAGGAGTTTGTGTGATGCAATTTGAGGCTTTGCATGCTTGTGGTTTGTTTCTTGAGAAATCAGAGCCAGACAGTCCCTGGTGTTGAAAGAATGAAATACGCAAAAGTTAGATCTGGATCTACCCTGTAGCTTGAGTCAAGCCTGTTTGAGCCAATCTTTGATTGCCTTACATGAAAGAATAAAATATTATTTTATTTAAAAAACAGCTTTATTAAACTGAAATTTGTACAGTATACAATTTAAAAATTGCAATGTCTTCCTAGAGTGTAAGATTCATTTGATGTTAGCATATTGACGAGTGTTACAATCATGACCACAATCAAATTCACATAACTTTTGTTATCCCAAAACGAAGGTATTAAGTTTTGGGGTCCAGGAATTAACTGACTAACAGAAATTAAGTTAGCAAATCCTCTCAACATTAGAATAAGATGGTATGGGCTAACATAAGCTTGTAAAATACTAGAAATACTCATAAGTAGATATTGTTTTAACATTTTAATGTTTCTCCAATAATAACAATTGATTCAAAGATTTTATTAGCACTATTAGCATAGGACTAATGATAGGGGCAGAAAAGTAACCAAAATATAACAAAAGCTATACTTTAATCCATAATAGCACCAAATTCCGTTCTTGCATGTTATGGCATACAATAGACATCACTTGTATGCCATGACATCAGTATAGTTAAAAATACATTCCAAGTCTTAAGTCAGATTTTTATAATTTCATACAGATCATCCCAATGATACTATATAATCCTGTTCCCACCCAATTCTTCCTATCATGGAGTATCAGCCAATGTTCTTCTCTGTAGCATTTATTATAGCTCGCAGTTCTTTTGTATATCTGCTTATTAGCAATGTCTGTCAATAGAATATAAGCTTGTTGAGAACATTAGCTCTCTATTTTGTTCACGTATCTCAACACATATTATCTAATATATGGTAAGTATCCAATAGGTACCTTTTAAAATGTTATTGACTAATAACTAGCTACTAAGGATGATATTTACATATTTAGTTATTCCTAAGGCATTTTTGTTAGCTGCAAGTTTAAAATTTCTGCTCTTAATCAATTTAGTAAATGCATCAACCTTCATAATAAGGTGTTACAGAATCCCCAATTAAATAGCTTGAGTTGTATTAGATTAGGTTTCTGAACAGACAGCAATTTTTATTTAGCTTAGCTTCCAGTGAAATATATTCAACAGTTTCAGGTATCTGTCCTTCATCTAACTGGAACTGCACCCAAATAAAGAGGAAATTACCCACAAGCACATTTAACCTTTATTGGATTCTTCTGATCTTATTATTCATATCCTCTGGCAGCTGGCTCCCAACAAACAAGGAAGCACCACTTTCCAAATTGCATTTTTAAAATGTGAATACTGTGTCTGTTACTTTATGTTTTATGCATTGTTTGCAGATAGGAAACATGGTCACCTCATATTTTATGGATTTGCTTTGGAAAATGATTTCAAAGGAAGTTCAATATTAGAAATATAGTTTAACTCTAACATTGTTGAATGCTTGTTTTTTTCTTTTGACATCCACTTTCTTAATGGAGATGATAATATAAAGTTATGCTTTGCTCTTTGGCCTCATTACTGTAAAGTGGAGAAGACAAGCATTGAATTATATGTGCTTGATAAATATATACATAACCAATAAACTGTAAAAGGCACTGTAAAGGCATTGAATCCAAGTGATAATTTTTTTTTCAAAATCCAGTAAGAAAAATTAGAATTGAATGACACATCAAAGGAATCATGGGCAAATGTGATAGATTTTCATGTAGTTGCATATTTCAGCACCAAACTGACTAAAGCTTCTGTCAATAGCATCACAAAGTTAAAAGGGACTCTTTGACTAGGGTTATACCTCATTTTGCAACAAAAGTCCTTTGTCTCCTGTGGCACTAGGACATATTTCCAGTAAAAATCTTATCTTTCTGGGGAAATCTGTGCTCCAGCTTAAAGGATAGACTCATAGGGACACCACAAAGGATTCATGGGCTTTTGGCAAGTGGAGACAGCCGTGGTTCAGACATGGCATGAATGTGTCTCTCCAAGCTTCATGTACTTGAATCTTGACCTCTAGTAAGCCAGATTGAGAGGCAGTAGAACCAAGAGGAGGCAGGGCTTAGTGAGGAGCAACAGGGCCACTGGGGACATCACTCTCATAAGATATTAAAATAGTATTTTAGGGGCTCTGATTAGTTTCCAGAAAAACTAATTTTTATTAGAAAAGGAAGCTGACTCCCAAGTCCCTCTGGCTTCTTGACTTGCCATGTGATTTTCTGTCATGCACACTGTCACCACTGAGATTCCATCAGCCAGGAAGACCTCACTGTAGCTAAACAGATGCTGGTACCTGCTCTTAAACATGCAAACTTTTGAGATAAATAAACTTTTCTTGTATATATATATATATATATATATATATATATATATATATATATATATATATCACTCAGCCATGGATATTTTGTTATAGTAGCAAAAATAGAGTACTACAGAGAAGTTGAAAGAAAAAAAAAGTATGGAATTTTTCATAAATCTGAAAAGTTTTGATTGAACTATTACATTCAACTATTGGATTAAACTGTTACTATTACCTTGTCAGTCATACTCCAAATAGCAAAGCAGGGCAACACTGTAACCAACCGTCTAATCCAAAATCAATTCTAATCCTGCTCCCTTGAATACATATCACCTGTCTCTTTAGTAGGTCACTTAATTGCCATTTCTTATCTGGGCCTTCACCAGTCTCCCTGCCTTTATTTTTGTTAGATGCTAACTCATTCTCCACACTGTAAACACAGTCATTTCCTTCAAACACTCTGAAGACCTTCTAAAAACTTAAGATTCTCCCATGTCTTCCCATTATCTTCAGCATGAAGTCGAAGTGCCTTGGGAACGAGAGCCCCTCTCCTGACCATCCTTCGCCCAGCTCTGCAGACACACGCGATGCTCCCTCCTGCTGTTGTTGCATATCCCATCCATTTCTTCACACAGCCCCCTTCCCCGCCCTGGCTCACCCACTCTACAGGATTGTTTTGGACGATGCCCTGCGCCTAACTTTTCCCCAGTCCCCGGCATTCTGTATAGTGTCACAGTTTACATGGATCTTCCCTCTTGTTTCATAGACAAGGATCTGAAATCTATTCATATTCAATACCAGGCACCTTGAGGATTTTCTTTTATTTCTGATAACCTGTTTTTATCAGTGTTGTTATCAATACCACAAGGCATGTGAGAGAGGATGAACTGAGACCAGGTTTCTCCTAAGTCACATTTATCAGAAAGTCATTCAAGGGCTGGCAAGGTCCAGATAATTTGATGCCTGAAACTAAAAAACAAAACAAAACAAAACAAAACAAAACAAAAACAAGAAAAAGTTTTGTCACTTTTGCATCAGGTACCTCCCTAGACATTCAACTGGAAAACACTTTTACTGAGTCTGAGGAAAAGGCTTGTATTTCCTGGGTGCCATAGCTTTTTTTTTGTTGACTACAGAGAAACTTTCTCCTCAACTTATGATGAGGTTATGTCCACATAAGTTTATCATGAACTGAAAACATTGTAAGTTGGAAAAGTATTTAATATAACCTAAACTGATGAATGTTGTAACTTAGCCTTGCCTACCTTATATGTACATAGAATGCTTGAATTAGCCTGCTTTTGGACAAAAATCGTGCAACATGCTATGGTTTAGATTGTACACTCCCCTAAAGTCTCCTACATTCAGAAGTGGATAATCAGGACAATATAGCTGATTCACTTTTAGGAGGGAGTGCCTGGTTGGGAGTGCTCATGGGGGGCATGACTTGAAAGGCAGTATATCTTCCTCTCTGGTCCTCCCTTCTCTCTCTGCTTTTTGGCAACCATAACATGAGCTTCTGTCCTTTATCCAGGTCCTTCCCTCATGTCATTTCTGCCTTCGAGCTGAGACTAAGGACTGAAAATTTAAGACAAAATAAAACTGTCTTCCTTGAAGTTGTGGGTATCAGATACTTTGTTCCAGCAGCAAGAAAAGTGACTATGACATGAATTGAAAATTAGAAATACATTTACTATGTCTAACCTTTCAAAATTATAGCTCAGCCTGGTCTACTTTAACATCCTCAGCCCACTTATATTTGCTTACAGTTGGACAAAATCATGGAACAAAAAATCTGTTATCTAATAAAGTGTGTACTGTCTCAGGAGACTTATATAATACAGCACTCTGAAGACATCAAGTGTTTTCTTTTATAACTGTGTGTTAGAATGAAACTATAGTATGTGTATTGGTAACCTAGGAAAAGATAAAAATTTCAAGAACAGTTACTACTGCATGCATATTGCTTTTACACTGTCAAATTTTTTAAAAAACATTCAGTTCAACTTCTTCTAGTTAGCAATGGCTTATACTTATAGACAAGAAGGGCTGTCACAATGTAGAGACTCATTACTGACTTTTGTCCTTCCTGAACTAGTCCACTTGGTAAAAACTCCCTTACACTGTTTCCACCACATTTTGTAGTTTTTCTTGATGATGATTAGAGGGCTGATGATAGTGATGTGCCTTCAGCTAGTGAAGCTCACACAGAAACAGAAAAATCCATGCAGATTAATCTCCAGAACATGTCTGCCTTTCTTCTTTCCTTTCCCCAGCTCCTTCCTGCAGTATTGATCCTACTTTTATCCTGTTCACAAAGCCCTGCAATAACCTGGCTCCCTTCACTCCTGGCCCTGGCTTTGTGGAGGGATTTATGATGAACTCGGGTTTAGAGGCTTTAAACACTCTATAATCCTGGCCAGACTCGAGACCATCCAGTCCCAAAAGGCTGCTAAATGAGGCATGACAACTGCACTCTCATTTAGTGTGACTGGTGACAGCTGGGATGATGATGTATCTATACCAACAGCAGAAGCAGGACATTTATTTAGTAATCTTCTTCATCTTTTTTCTCCTCTTAGCCTCCCAGTCCAACATCTAAATATCTGACTTCTTGGAGAAAATTATTTGATCAGCTAAACTTCAGTCTTCCCATCCCCAGAATGACCTGCGTTAAAGCATCTTCAGCCACGGTTATGACAGCCAGGAATGTGAATTGGTGTCATTTGTTTCCCTGCCTGCAAACAAGGCGGCGTCACTGAGGCAGGGCCCGGGGGAGCCCATTATCTCAGTCTGAAATGACACTCAAAACTGAGCATTCTGAGCTCTCCAGGTTCATTATGAAGGAGAGGAAAAATAGCACCTTCAGAATTATCATTTTTTAAATTAGCCTAATGAAATTATGTATGCCCTCTTCCCCTCTGGGTAGGGTTGTTAATGATGTCTGCTTATATTTGCCCTTGAAAATTGAAAAGACTTGCTCTTGAAATAGAGGAGAAAAATCCTCCAAATCAGGATATACCAACTCCTTTTTGCCCAGAAGTATGTATTGGTATCTCTTTGTAGGGTTAGTTTGCATTTCCCTGATGACAAATGGTACTGAGCATCTTTTCATGTCCTTATTGTTCATTTGCATATCTTCTTCAGTGAAGCTTCTATTCAGGTGTTTGTCTATATTTTATTAGATTGTGTGTCTTCTTCCTGATTTGTAAGAGTTGTGTTTTATGTTTCAGTTACAAGTGTTTTGTCTAATATGTATATGTGTGTGTTGCAAATAATTTCTCTCTGTGATTTGCCTTTATTTTCTTAATAGTATCTTTTAAAAAAATTTAGTGCAGTCCAATTTACTTGATTTTTCTTGTGTGGTTCACTCTCTGATGTTATAAGTAGTTAAGTAGTTTTGCTAACCAAAAGGTTGCAAAGATTTTTTTCCTACTTTATTCTAGAAATGTTATAATCTTATGCTGTAAGATTACACTAATGATTCATTTTGAGTCATGTTTTGTGTATTGTAACAAGTAATAGTCAATATTTATTTTTTAATTTTATATGAATATACAATTGAGACAGCATCATTTGTTACAAAGATTTTCCTTTGACCATTTAACTGCCTCATAGACAATTGATTGTGTGTGTTCTCTGTTCTGTTTCACTGATCCCCATATCTGTTTTCATTTATAACAACTGTCATATAACTGGAATTTCAAATGTAACCACACTGTGTTTTGAAACTTACTTTGAATGGTTACTTCCCAAACTACCTTTTCTATAGTTATTCTAATACAGCCTCTTCTCCTTTAGAATCTGCACCACCAGCATATGTATGTGGTAGGATTCATGATCTGCTCACCTTAAATTCACCTTTCCATTCCCCCAGAGTCCCGCTACATAAGGTCTTGGTCTAACTGTGATAAGACCTAAGTGAATGTACTTGTACCAGTGGTGACCAGAGAAAGTTTTTTAGATCATATCTATATATTCTATTTAAATATCAGTGGTTACCTACTTGTTTTAAGCATGTAGCAATAAAAACATAAACTTTACAGATGTTATCAATTACTTAATTTTAAAAACATGAATTTAAAGAAAAATATTGATTAGATGACTTTATAAAAATCTATACATAAAGGTGATATGAATACAATTTGCAAATGGCTGAAACTAAGGAATACAAAGTTCTTAACAAAAGACAGATGAATATTGTCATAAGCAGCAAGAAAGAGTAAGACTGAATTTGACCCTATCCTTCTAGAAGTTGTCAAGATGCTACGGGGATTTCTCCTGCACTTCCTTTATCTGCTGGTATCCACCATCTCCAACTGCTAGATGCTTAGACTATGAGCAGCTCACTGACATCTTTTCTGAGTGATTATATCTTTGACCTTTCAGAAGTAAAAATTATTTACCATACTACTAAAGAACAAGAAGACAGACTGCTTTAATGGGGTTCATGGTATGGAAAAGAAATGGGACTCAAATCTGAATACAATAAGGAGAACCAGAAGTGCATAACCCATGGAATAAGTTTGGGTTCTAGAATGGAAATTACTTAGGGGAAAACTAGGGTGAAGGAAAGATTCTAGCAGAGCTAATTTAGCAGAATTAGTGTTGAGGGAAGAGGTATCACCCAGTACATAGTGGAGGATAGGAAGCTGACTAGTACTGAGGGTGATCATATATCAAGCATGGGAGAATTCCAAATAAACTGGCTGGATGGGATCCTTGGTAACACTGGACAACATGCAAACAGAAAAAACATGATCCCCCGAGTTAGGGCCTACTTGAAAAGAAGTTCAGAGAATCCTGGCTAGTTTTAGGTAGAAAGAGAATTCTGTCACTCTGCTCTCTGCCAGGCTTAAAGGATTTACTGATTTAGGAGTTCAAAACATGCTTCCTCTTGCTCTCAGGTAGGACCAGTCCAGGGGAAGCTGGTTTAAGCTGTTATAAAGGTAGAGTCTGTGTCTGCCCCTCACTGTACCCGACTTTTCACTCTGCCCTTGCCTACTTCTCTCATACCCATACCCTTATCAATTTCCCCTGAGTATATTTCTTTAGGAAACCATATGCAAAAGTATTCTTGCTTCCATCCCTGTTTCTAGGAAATCTGTCCTAATCACAGGGGTATGTAATTGTTCCTGGAACACAGAACTGACTATATACATTTCTAAATCTTGTAAATAACCTGACCTACATCATTGCTTTCTTTTTCTATCTGGTCATGTATAAGAGCCAGTGAAGCCTTCAAAGAGCCATAGTCTACACTATTAACAGCTAGCTGCTCTTTGGGGGCTACATCTAAACTTCATTTCTTCTCTTTTACCTTGTCATTTTCTAGCCCATCTCATAGGATAAATACTCTCGGTATTAAAGAGTTTAAGCCATCTGATTACATTATCTGCTTTCTTCATGAACTTATACGCATCTCACCACTTTGCCATTCATGAAAATGTTTCCTGGATCATTAAACTATATGGAAAGAAGGTTCCTCCATGCAGGGTGCTTTTAAAGTTACAGGAAAAGCTCCATTAAACACCCTCTTATCTTTGAAAGCTTGAGGCAGAAAGAGTTCTTCCTTACTCATTATAGCAATTATTTTCTTCCTGCCCTTAAATATATCTGGAGATTTCAAATCATGAAAGCAATTTAGCTATTAAAACTGCCATAATATAAAAATAATTTAAATTCAAACCAAATTGACTAAAAATGATGGATAAAACAGCATAGAAAAGTCTGTTTCATGCTCTGATCCAGCAATCTTTATTTCCTTAAAAAGACTTACCTACATCATTACAGTTTTATTCCTATCATTCCTGGGTTGTTTGACCTAAGGGTATCTTGAATTGCCTCACTTTATACTTTTGAAACTTTCAAAAATTGTATTGAGATGTAATGTGTATTGCAGGAGGATGCACAAATCTTTGATAAAACTATACTCATCTTGACCATCTAAAATCATCATACAGATCAAGAGGTAATATATTGACAGCAGCTTGAAATATTTCTGCATATTTCCCCACACTCTACAGCCCACGAAGTGCTCATTATCCTGAGCTCTATTACCATAGATTAATTTATTTCATGTAATTCATATGAGTGGAATAATACAATAGGTAGGCGTTTATAGCCAGCTTGCTTTCCTGAATACATATCTGTGATTACTGTTCACGCTCCTGTGTGCCTTTGCTGTCGGCTCTTCTCCATTGTTGTTTAATATTCCATCAGTGGATATATCATTATGTGATGATCTGTCCTACTGTGCCCCATAAGCACATGAAAAGATCATCAGCATTATCCATCAGGGAAAAGCAATCAAAGCCCCAATTTGACTCAGCTTGGCACCCACCAGGATGGCCAGAATAAAAAAGACAGAAAATACCATGTGTTGGCTAGGATACAGTAAAATCAGAACCTTCATACATAGGTGATAGGAATGTGAAATTGTCCAACTGTATTGGAAAACAGACTGGTGGTTTCTGAAATAGTAAGCATATTGTTACCATATGACCCAGCATTCCCATTAGTAGGTATAGAGAAATGCAAGTATATGTCCATACAAAAGCAAATTCTTGAAGCATGATTAATATGGAATCAATGTAAATATCCACTAATAGATGAGCAAATATACAAAATATATAGATGTAAAATGAAGTATTATTTACCCATAAAGAGAACTGGTGCATTGGTTCATGCTAAAACAGGGAAGGAGCTTGAAAAAGTATTAAGAAAAGTTCACTGAATATCACTTTTTAATAATTTTGCTTATATGAAATACCCATAATAGATAAATCTATAGAGACAGAAAATGAAAGCACTGAGTGCAAATACTAGTAGTTGCATAGAGGTGGGAGGTTTGGGAACAATGTGAAAAGGTTGTTAATGATATCATAGTTCTGGTTTTGCATATTATGTTTATTTTGATAAAAAGATTCATGATTAATATGATTATTACTTGATTTTGATTTAAAATTCAATGGATTCTGTTCATATCACCTTTCTTTTCTCTTCATGTGTCTTCTTATTCCTAAATATTATACTTGGTTTTATTTTTAGATTAACTTGATATCATTTTAAAGTTTATGATTTCTTTGTTCCAAGATATAGCACTATTAAAAAATCATTGGACAAATGTTTATAACTATGGGGTAGTACAATTTCTAATAAATTTAGAAAGGAACATCTTCAACTGATAACATCATTAAATAAATGTTATTTTTTAACATCAAGTCAAATTCTGCAAATAAGATTAATGAATGAGGTAAGACCTCACTCACTAAAAATGAACAAAATACTGCTGTGAGAAAGTAAAGATCTCAGTAAATAGAGGGATATAGCAAATTTAGTAAGACTCACAATAGTTTATCTCAATTCTCAAATAAACTAAAATCAATGTAGTGGTAATGGAATTTTTTCAATAAACAGTGTGAACAATTATATTCACATAGATAAAGCTATGAATAACTATTGTTTTATACTCCATACAGACATGCATTTATAAGTCATAGACTAAAATAAACTAACATTTATTAGAAAGAAATTAAAACCACAAACCACAACAAAAACAGATCCACAAACTAGATAATATCAAAATTAAAACTGTTGTCAAACAAGAAAACAAATATGAAAATTGTTTAAAAACAGAGGAGAAATACATGTAATACTTAATATAACAAAAGACTCATCTTAATAAAGAATTTTTACAAATCAAAATTAAAATATAGTGAACCTAATTCAATAAGGCAAAACATTTGAATGTACATTTTACAAAAGATAGGTGATAGGCCAAAAAACATTTGGAAAGATAATTAATATAATTAATGATCAAAAAAGTGTAACACAACATCATTAAGGAGGTATACCACATGAACATATTAAAAATTATAATGTCTAAAAGCAGTCAGCATTGGCATTCTGAGCACCTGGAAAATCTCATGCATTGTTAACTGGACTGCAAAGGGGATTATCACTTTAGAAATTAGAGAGGTGACTTGTAACAAAGTTCAACATGTATCTATTGTGAGATATACTCTATTATATATGTCCAAAGGAAGAAAATGATTTATATAAGAATGTTTATAGCAATAAAAAGAATTCGAGTCACATAGAAAAGTGGATGTGCCATGAAACCATAATGTCAGTCTGATATATATGCTTGAGTATCATATTGTTTCTTCTATATGAGAAGTCATACTATAAAATAAAAAGGAAAGTGAGGGGTAGATAATAGAATTAGGGGGATAAATCTTTTGCAAAGGGAAAGGGGGACCAAGAAAGAGAGGGGAAAAAGAAAGGAGGAAAGGAGATGAAAAAAGTTACAATGTTATGTACACCCAGCAACTCCCTACCAAGAACACACACATTACATACTACAAACATGCATTAGTAAAGAGTGAAAACTAAAACAAAAGAAAATTGTACATGTACATAATAAAGAGTCCACAACCAAAGAATATATAGTCCTGAAAGTCACAGTAGTGACGGCTTTATTAGAATGACTGACTGGAAAAGGATTCAAGGAAATTTCTGTCCTGCTAGAAATATTTTACATTTTTCTTTGGGTAATGGTTACAAGGACACGTGTATTTGCAAAACTGGTTGAATTATATACATCACATCTCTGTATTTCCATGCATGCAAATTATATCTCTCATTAAAGTAGATGAAAAAATGGTAAAGTTTGTCCAAGAAAAATACTAATTTTCTTTATGATACTAAAGGGCAGCACTTTTTCTTGAATTATTAGCAGCAAAATATTGAAATAAAAATTAAGGTTATAAATAGGCACTTCCGGAAATTAAAGAACACTGTTATATATACATATATATATATATATGTGTGTGTGTGTGTGTGTGTGTGTGTGTGTGTGTGTGTGTAAAAACTCACACAAACTTGTTTATTTTTAAAACAGCAGCATTCAATAACTAGGTAACCACTCACATTTCTCAAGTGGCAGTAATGGTAGAAAAGTGATAAAAATTTAGATAGTTGGCCAGAAATTTAGCTCTGTGGCTCCAGCGCCTGCCTATCAAGTGCAAGGTCCCTGATTTGATCCCCCATAACCACATACAACAATACTGGGCATGGTGACTCACGCCTACCAGCAATCAGTACCACATACCACAGTGCTGGGCGTGGTGGCTCAGGTCTGTAATACCAGCATTCGGGAAGCAGAGGCAGGAGGACTGCTGAGTTCAAGGCTTGGTTGAGCTACATAGTGAGCACAGGGCCAGCCTGAACTACAAAAGCAAGACCCTGTCTCAAAAAAAAAAAAAAAGATATTTGACAATATACTCTACCTACTAACATACATTTTTTACAAGTGTCTAAAATAGGCAAGATTGGCACGCCCTCACTGCAGTTCAAGCTAGCAACATCTTTCAAATTTTGAAAAAGTAATACCTGAAAAACAAATTCTTTTAGAATGTTTCCATATATTGTCTCATGAATAAATACAAATAAATCACAAAGGAATTTACACCCCATTGTAGTCTTGAGGAGCAAGATTTCTAGAAATAATAAAAATAACCATCTCTAAGGGAATAAGAAAAATTTAACAATTATTAAATAAATACATTAGTAAATGTAACCATAGCCTTCAGAGGAATTGCTATTCTATTTTTAAAAAGTAAGTGCCATTCTCTGCTAGTGTGGAAATTCCTTCACAATACAGCACTAGTGTGAAGTCAAAGTGGTGGACTGCATGTATAATATATAAGGGGTGATAGAAAACTATGTCCAGTGTTTAAATTTTAAAAATATATTCCAGTTCGAAATAAGTTGCCCTGAGTCACCTTCAAAATACTTCCCCTGACGGTGAATACACTTAGGTTGTCATTCTTGTCACTTTCGGGAGATCTGGAAGTCCTCTTTTATGTGTTGCTGTATCAGAGCTGCCTCAGTGTCCTGAATCAATTCAAGGCATTTGCCTGTCATGATCATTTTGACTTTGAAGAAGAGCCAGAAGTCGCATGATGCCAAATATAGTGAATGAGGCTATGCTGTGATGTGTGCAGAAGCCTGCCTTTCTGTTGGATGACACTGTGCAGCAGCCTTCACCACATTTTTCTCATACCTCATAAAGACATGTAGTGGCAAGAATGATGAGCTAAGTGTGTTCAAAGTGAGTTAAAGTATTTTGAGCATGACTAATGTGATATAGAAGAAATGGCCAGCAGAGGCAAAAGGAGATGTAGATGAAAGAAAAAGGCTGGTAAATCTAGAATCTCACAGACTGCAATTTATTTGGGATTTAGGATCAGAAGAGTGTCTTGGGTGGCCAGAAGACAGGAAGGTGTCCAGATCCAAGGAAGGGGTTCATAGGCCAAGCTAAACAAAAGTGGCTCATGTCCAATGGTAGCATATCTGGGCTTTCTAAAATCTTTATTAACATGTCAAATATTACTATTGAACTAGTTTGGGCATCAATGGCAGTATGAGATACTCAGCTGAGTGTCTTAGTGTCTCTGTTTATTTTACATGGTTTGGAATACATACTATGGTCACTTGGTGGGCAGAAGGGGGGGGGTTACGTTCAAAATGTCACATGTCAAGCTCAATCCATATAAGCAATTATGTGGAATAAAATATTACTAGAGAAAACTGGAAGGCCGTCCTTCTCTGCCTGGATAACCAGACACAGATTTCCAGCCTACATCGAGGAAAGACTCCTCAGGAAGAGTCTGGGGGTAGATAATTGCTAGTAAGTACTGCACTATAGGTTTCACCTGTGACACACCTGCCCCGAGGCAGCATGGTTGTGGACTGCCTGTAGACGGCTGCTGCTCCTCACCCTGGGGTTTGCCCTTGATCTGTGGGAGTTGCCTCACTGAGTGCTGTCCGGGAGGTAACACTCGGTTTTGAGGGAGACTCTAAAGCTGCTTGGTACGTGAGGAGCGTGAGCAGGCCCGTTGCCTCACAGTGGAGGCTCATCTCCAGTTCTCTTCATGCTCCACAGCCCCTGCCGGGAGCAGGATGAGCCAACCTCCCTGACACAGCAGCTCTGCTCGGCACCTTCCCTTCCTCTCCTACTTTCCTCTCTCCCACTTTCCTAAGCACCTTACCCCAATTAACCCCAAGCATCCGCATTCACATTTTTCAGCTTCTGCTTCATGGCAAACCAACTCAAAAGAAGTAAGAAATTATTTTCTGACCTTGTCTCAGCACCCTGTCAAGGAAGTTCAGAATGATTTAGCAAACCACACTTGAACAATGACAAGATAATAATGCAACAATTACAGCAAATACCAGGACCAGAGATGCTCTTTGCACGACCACTCCAGAGAGGAACAAAGTGCAATCTGGACGCAACCACACCAACTCTCTTCTGCCTGTCTGAGCATCCAGTTCTGTTGCACAAAGCACCTGCTTCCTTAGATCAGCCCAGGGAGGAGACTGTGCCTGTGGAGATTCTCAGTGGACTCATGGCACAGCTCAGATTGGTTGTATAGCTCTTGACAGGGGACCGTGAACTTATGAGCAATGGTTGTGCCCCTGCACAGTCTCCTGGACAGGGTCTTTCCCATGTCAAAAATTGAGTGACAGCAGGACTCCTGGTCTTATTAGTTGCCTCAATACAAGTCATTTTCTCATTTATCAACCACTTAAAAAGTCACAAGTCCTCGAAAGCAGACAACATGGCATGATCACTCAGTGTCATATACCAAGCAAGTGGCAGTCATCTTCAAACAAGAGAAGATTTCTCAATGAGGAAAGAAGCAGAACATTCAGGATCTACAGGGAAGTGCCTATTACTATCAAACTTCAACAGAAACATTATTGAAATTCCTATATATGAATGTCATTCATTTTTGTTTTGAGGTCCTGACCTGTCCCAGCTAGAGAAAAGCCTATGTAACTACAGGCTATTCATCCCAACACCCGAGTAAAGGAGGTCTGGAAAAAGTAAAATGAACTCTTCAGCTTAATGAGCTAATTTAATACAAGAGTCTGTTTGTAATGGATTTGGGACAGGTCTGAAAATATGCATTTGTAGCAGACTCAGCTTCCAGACAATGCCATAATTTAAAGAACAGCGCTCAAAGATAATCAACTGCTAAATCCAGGTTTTTAGTTCCCCTCTGGACCTCTCAGCATGAACTTTTTTTTTGTTTTTTTTTTTTTGGCCAATGAGAGCTTTCTAGCTGATGAATAAAAATGTAAAAAGGAACCAATAATTTGTTTATTTCTTGATTAACTACCATGAGCACTGCTCAGAGCAGGGGGATCTATCCCTGCTATCAGGGTCTGACATCTGGAGGGGAAGTGGGCAATTGCAGTAAATACACAAGAACACAGGTGGCAATAATGTACAGAAAGAATTGAGAGGGACAAGATGGGATGTGGCCAATTACAGAGACTCTGATTAAGATGGTTTTCAGTAAGGGCTAATGAAAGCTGAATGAATAAGCCATTATTCCTGAAGGAAAACATTTCAGGGAGCAAAGTGTGTGCAAAATTCCTCAGGCAGGAGCACATGAGGGACACACTGAAGAGACCAGCTCGACTGAACTCCAATTAGCAACTGAGGAGAGAAGCAGGAGCCACTTTCAGAAGCTTAACTTCCTAGAAAATACTGTATTGTTTTGTTTTGTTTTGTTTTCTCAGTACCAGGGATCAAACTTGGGCCCTTGTGTGTCCAAGGTTGGCACAGTGCCACTTAAGCTAAATCCCCACCCCTAGAATATAGTATTTTATTTCAAACAAGTCACGAGATGAGTATAAGGATTATAAGAAAGCAGGATATGATGCGCCATTTATTTTATGGACTAACTCTGGCCCTTGCATACAGAGTGTCAGAGAGGAAAGAGAGAGCGCTGCAGATCTACTGTTGACACGGCCTCAGCTGAGGACAGATGTGGCTTTTTGCAGAGAATGGGAGCTAAGGCAGCAGAGTCTCGTCATGGATAGAACGTGAGGGGTGAGAGGCTCACTAAAGAATCTAAGTAAGTGGGAGAATGGACTTGCTGATATGGACAAGAGCACAGGACAAAAAGATTTGAAAGGAAACACAGCTTAAACTTCCTTTGGCTTGAGCTGCCTCTTTAGCTTTCAAAGTGGAGATGATGCACAAGTAGCTAGAAAAAAAATTAAAAAGAAGAAGAAGAGCCTAATTTGTAGGTACAGAAATTTGAGACAGGGGATGCAATTTTAGGAGCCATAAAACATAGCTGAGATCATATAAAATCAAAGATAAGATCAAATGAGGATTATGAATGGAAAACCTTCCTAAGACTGTGTCTTGGAAAACTCCTTGTTTTAGAGTTTAATGAGAAGAGGTGGCATAGCAAAGAAGTTGCCAGAACGGTAGGATAAAATACCCCAGAGTATGCTCATATAGGAAATGATCAGGAAGAGCTGGTGGAGAAGAGAAACTAAATTTTAAAAATGAGATAGAAATATTAAGTGACCTGATAGATTACTATGGTTTAGAGCTAAAATGTTTCCTTGTAAGTCTCATGTGTTAAGAAGCAGGGGCTCTTCAGAAGAGAGACAGAACTGGGCATGACCTAGAAGGATGTGTTTTTAACTGAATTTTTATTATTGCATTTTATGTACACATCACGATCACACTCAACACTGGGAATTTGTACCAATGACAGGAGTTAATTCTCATTTGTACCCATTCCCCTACTTTTGTCTTCAGCTTCTTTTCCTCTCGGTGCTCCAGGTGTCATTGGTGAACAGCTGTCCTCCACCACACCCTTCCCATGTGCCACTTGTGCCTTTGAGCCAATCAACCACAGAGTAATCCCTCTGAAATTATGAGTAAAAATAAACCTCCCAACCTTTAAATTGCAAGTGTCAGGTATTTTGCTCCAGAGCTTAAAAAATGAGTGATGCACTGGACAGATGGATATTGTGTTATTATACCATGTCCTATATGTTTGTATAATTACAATCTTTTAAAAAGTATAACAAATAATGCGACATAATGAACACTTCCTCAGTTAAAATTCAAAAATTCAGAGCTCACCACTAAAAGCTGTTTTCCTGTGTAACAGGAAAATGAATAGTAAAAGTGACTCAATAAAAGAATAAAGATATGGAAAAGATTTTTTTTTACATAAAACAGGAATCAAGTAAAACTCTGTGTCTGGCAAGTCATGTTTTTCCAGCCTAAGTCTTGCATTTCTCTTATTTATTGTCACAGTAATATACCAGAATTGGCATTTAACAGAACTGCTTCTGGGCCTCCATGAGTACATAAATGATCAAGGACTTAATTATTTGCCCAAAATAGATTCATGCATTTTAGAAAAGATGTTAAATGATAAATGCAGATATTTTAGGAAGGATGCCAAAGCATTCTGATCCAGTAGTATGGCAGAACTGGAAGAATATATGAGTGAATGAAAACCAGATGCTTCTGGAGTTCTCATCTCCCAGTTCCCCCCTTTTGTTTTCTAAACGCAACATTTTTCTTTATTGCAACAGTTAAAGAGAGAGAGGAAGATTCTGAGGGCAATAATTTATATTGCCATAGAGAGATCCTCTAAATTCTACCACGTAAATTTTTCAATTTCTTTGTCTAAAGTATCATGAGCTAGAAATCAGAGGACCACACATCAGAAACTGCTGATCTTTAAAGATACTATCTAGACTCAAAACAAAGGAAGTGAGGATACAAGAAAACAATAGCAATGGCTAAAACTTGCCATGTACATAGTGGGACAGTCCTCTTGACTGAGGTGCCACCTACCCTTAGCATTCAGCTACTCCTCCTCTGTCCTGTAACGGAAGTATGTTTTGCTCATTTGAGTTTCACAATGATTCATTAAGGAAGTCATGAGTTATATTTAGTGCCTAGTGACAGTGTAGCTTCCAGACCTCAGCCCAAGGGAAAAAAAACATCTCCATCACTCATCACCCCTGTTTTCATCTACCACCTTCATTGTTTCGCTCCTCATAGGGTTTGAATCCACTTTCCACAAAATCTTTGTGCACATCCAATAACCTTATCATGTCTTTAGTGGATAAAGATGAATATTAGTACCTAAGCTCTGAGAGTCTGAAGCTCTCAGCCTTTCTCTTCTGGTGACCAAGCCTTCCCCACATCACAGCAGATGCTCGGTTGCCAGAAGCAAACAACCGTCTTCGAGCCCCTCAAGATTGAAAAGATGTGGCAGAGACCTTAGACAAAGCAAATGAATCCACCAAGAAGCTGAAGGTGGAAAGGGAAAAGAAAGAAACACGATGGCCACTTTTATCCAGTGCTTTGCGATGGACTAATCAGGAAAGTGTGACTGTGGATCCGCATTTTGGTCCTTGCATGCCCAGCCATAGAGACCTGCAGAGTGGGCATCTCTCTGTTCCAGGCTGTGTCTCGCAACCAGGGTGGCGGCAGGCATAGCCAAAGCGAGGCTTCAAAGAGATAAGATATTTATCTGTGTTTAATATTCTGTGAGAAAAACACAGGCTTAAAGATAGGGGCATGCCTGGAATGCTAACACACAGAAGAGGAAGAGCGGCAGGTTCAGGTTACTTTCACGGATTTATCTCACTCTCCTGCTCAGTCAGCGCTTTTCCAGAACCCATCTGTCCTTAGTATTTATAGGAAGATAATTATTCTCTTAAACATTGAATTGGAAGATATCAAAAGAAAAGAAAGCACGAAAAGAGTACACATGGCTGAATAAGAAATTAAGCTGGAATATGCATCATGGTATGCACATTTGTTCACGGAATACACATTGAGGAGCACAAGATTATCATGTGCCCTGTACCTGGTACATTGCTCTTTCTAATCCCAGCACTACTCCCAGACTTTGTTTTCTTCTTTGTTATTCATTTTATTCCACAATTAGGATTTTTCCGTTGTGTGCCATCACGTACCCTTGTTGCTGTCACACCTAAAGGCATACGTGCCTCGGCAAAGACAGATCTTGCTTTAAGGTACAGGTTTAACATCCCAGCACAGTGGGATAGGGAGAAAGCATCCTGTAAGACCTAAGGCTTGACCATTTACTGACCAGTTTAAGCTTCTAGGAAGATTCTGAGCTGTATTGTTGGCTTGCAAAGAAGAAGCAGGAAACTCCGAGCTTAGACCCTGTCCACAATTGGTGGTCACTGAGATACCACCCTCTTCCGGACAGTCTCACCACGCAGTCTTCTTCACTCCTAAGAGCCTGTGTGCCTCTGCCACCCTTGAGGTATTTAATTTTTCCCATCCTTTCTAAGTTACCCGTCTCATTCATAACATGGATAAAGCAATGCCAACCTCCTATGATCCTTAGGGGACTGAAATGAATAATTAATTGACAATGTGTTATAAACTGCAAAATAAAATGACTGCGTTGGCAGATGGGTTATAATTATTATTAGATGGCAAGGAGGGTATGAATCAAGGTCAGAAGTCAGTTGGGAGGAAGAAGCAGAACTGAACCAGGGAGCTGGAGTTAATGGCAGTAGAAATTTCAACAGGAAGCTCAGACCAATCTGTACACTTTGTCTCACTGTCTGTGGTGAAAAGTGTCCAAGAATAGGACAACTTGAGAGAAGCACTGCCTCTTCCCCTAGAAACCCTGTCAGCCCTTAACAATACCCTTCCTCCCAGCTGTACCCTTATTCACAGCTAGTTTTTGTGTATATATTTCCAGCAAGCTAAGTGGAAATTTGGCACTTGTTTGCTTACTTTTTTCAAAGTCTCCAGCCAAATTGAATTGATCCAAAAATAAAAATAGCAAGGGCTGAATTATCTGATTCAGTTTTCCACAGTGTGCAAGTTAACCATTCAAATGTCAGCCAAACACATTGTGTTGAGAATACAGCTGGAATGGGACCACACTAGGTGTGGGGATTATTACGCTTTACGGTTATCTTTCTAACAGCCATCTCCAAGAGGGGTGACCTCATTGACTCAGCCTTGTGGAAATTGGTGCAGTCAACTGGTCAGACTCCAGACATAGATGGTGACCCAGCGCCTCTGTTTTAAAGCTGTATTTATTCATCAGAGCGTGATGAAACTCACTCTGTGCCTACGTCCTGGCAACATGTTTGCTGTTTTATGTGTTTACCATGATGGTTCCTCTGAGATCCTCCCGCGATAGATATCTAAAAACCTATTTAAAGATGGGTAAACTAAGGATCGAGAACGAAGCCTGGCTCACATTTAGTTGTGTGGTAAATGGTGGAGCTGCGCACTCCCAAACCACTCACTGTTCTTTGTCCTCAGCTGGACAGACAGCATTGCCCCAATTAGCTCCAAATGTCACACGTCTGTACAGGACCCACAACTGTGCTTGCATCATGACGCCGATGACTCCACAGATAACTCTGTAGGTTCGACCCCACGTGAACTATGTTTATAATGCGCGGTGCTTCTCTCCACCCTCCCCGTACCCAACCCCCAGCTCTCTGGTCCTTACATGTACACTTCACAGACCTCAGTTATTAGCCTTTTACATGCCTAGTAATCACACCACGTACTCTGGGTGCAGACCTCTTGACTCAGCCTTGACCAGTTGACTGCACCAATTTCCACAAGGCTGAGTCAACGAGGTCAGTCTATCCTCAAAAGATAAATATAAACTGTCTTCTGCATTACACTCATCCTCCATTCCGCTTATCATAATGTTGTGCACATAGTTTGTATTCTAAGTCTGTTTTTTTTTTTTTTTTTTTTTTTTTTTTTTTTTTTTTTTTTTTTTTTTTTTTTTTTTGCTTTTTGAGACAGGGTCTCGCTTTGTAGTTCAGGCTGGCCCCGAGCTCACTATGGTGCCCAGGCAAGCCACCGCGAACTCAGCAATCCTCCTGTCTCTGCCTCCCGAGTGCTGGGATTACAGGCGTCAACCACCACGTCCGGCACTGTGGTATGTGCCGTTGATTGTTGGTGGGCGTGTCTCCACGCCCAGCATTATATGTGGTTACCGGGGATCGAACTCAGGTCCTTGCCCTTGTGAGGCTGGCGCTGGAACCACTGAGCTAACTCTCCGGCCCAGTCTTTTTTTTTTTTTTTTTTTAAAGACAAAGTAACTGGATTAAGAAGGGAAGGATCAAGGTAAACTTCTGATTCGAGCATGCTAGCGTTGCTTAGCAAGGAGCGTGGTTCTGTGTGTGGCCTTTTACCATATATTTTTTGTTGGATCCTGTTGCAAAATGTATTATTTTTTATTTCTTCCACTTTACCTTTATTTCCCATTAGCCTCATTAGCCATGTAGTGCAGCTGTTAATTTTCCATATCAATCTTTCAAAAGTGAAGTCTTTGTGATAATACACCTTGGGAAAGTATGAATGTTATACCTTATTTCCACATGGAGACATGAATGATTATTATAATTTTCCTTCAGGTCCTGGCAGAAATTGGGACTGTGTCTACAAAGAATTAGGCAGAATAGAAATTTTTGCAATTTTCTTGGTATGGCCTCTCTGGGATAACCTTCCTGGGGCCGGATTACCTGAATTGTGTCTTTCATTTACTTCCCTGTTCAATCTACAAATATTTATTGAGTTCTTCCTACATGGTAGGTGCTTTGCCAATAGTGAGATATGGCACTGAGCACACAGATATGGTCCCAGTTTCAAGACACCAATTTAGTGCAGATCTCACCTTCTTGTAGGATAAACAACCCACCCTCCTTCCAATGCCCTGTGTGAGCACAGCAACCTGAGCATCAGTTCAAAGGAGGAAATTTTCAACAAAAATTCTGCTGTTCACATTGCTGCCTGCAGTTGTAAAGATCAGCATCCTAACAACACAGCTCTATTGCTACCAGAAATAAGGAGACATCTCAGCATGTAGATATTAAGTATTCCAAGTATAGCCTTGATAACTTTGCAAGAGGCATGGTGATGCCTATTCTGAGCTGAAAGTGACTTTGGCTGGTCCTGTGTGTGTATGTGTGCGCATGTGTGCATGCACGCACTCACCCAATTTGCATAGAGAGATGGAAAGAGACATAATAACAACATCGGGGAGATGCAGTGACTTAGACAAGATCTCTCTTGTGGTTAGAGATAGAAATAGAATTAAATCAGTCATTCTCTTTCCGTATTCATCATGTCAGACCTCTCTATGAAACTATATGTGCTTTGGACCTTAATATGGACTTCTAGGTGCTATGATGACTCCTTATAAAACACTAAATATGGGTATTTACCACCATATACCCCGTATCATCATTGTTATCTTTAGATGTGTTTCTTTTACTTTGAAAACATCATGTCATTTCATAGAGGATTTCATGAACTATGACATCAGGTTTTGAGGCCAGTCCTTGGAATATTCACAAACCATTAAAAAAGAAGAAAATAAATCTAATTTAATTATGTTTCAGGAGATCAACTACTAAATAATTTCCCAGAGCCTCATATATACAGTTTCATTATTGGTAGGATACATTAAGAAAAGTAATATTACCAATATTAATTCAGCATTATTATATTCTTGAGTTCATGCTAATGATGCTATCCACATCTGCATGATCTTTGCAAGAATTCTGTGAGTTTTCTATTGACATTACATTTTCCCCATGAGGAAACAGGAGTCAGAGAAGCTAAAGCGTGTTCACAAAGATTCTCTTCCCCCTCCTGTACCTCTGTTCCTTAAACATCCCTCTGTTTAGCATCCTACCAGAGATAAACCTGAATGAGAGTGGGTGGAAAACAGTAGTATTGAATTTCCAGCCAGATCTGAGGTATTTCCAGATTATTCATAGCTCTAATTTAACCTTGTATCATGTTCCTTCTAATGATGTGCATGACTAACTTCATAAACCAGAATAAAAATATAAGGATAAGAGAAAGTCTCTGAAGTTAATTCCTTTGTACCCCAAGCAACTCAAAACTAACCATTTCTGTGATTTGGTGGTTGGTGGTTTGGTCATGGCTTCTTCCTCTTCCTACTTTCAAGGCTGTACAGGAAACCTGGTCAAAGGTCCAGGGCGGCAAACATCTCAGGTCCTGTTAATGAAGGCTTTAAAAATGACAGACACCTGAGGACCATAAGTGGCTCTTAAAGATGCCTGAAGCCCTTGGTTGATAAGTATGAAGTACAATTTTGTGGTTCTTTCTGATTCAGTAATGGGATATAACTGAGACTAGAACCTTCTAAAACAAACTGTATGCAAAAATGCTAGAATGTTGAAGCAGTCTAAGAGAATGTTTCTCAAAATGGAGTTCAAGGACCATCAACAGCAGCACCCTGTGGACAAGGCACTGGAAAATTGTAGTCTGACAGGCTCCATCTTAGACATAGCACTTACTAGAGTGGGATTCAGAAATCTGTTTTAACATGTTTGCTGAATCATTCTGATGGGTGTTAACGCTGAGAATTCTGAGCCAGTGTAACAGTAACCAATCAAACTGTGAGTATACTACTAGTTTCTATGACTGACACTGAAAAGGTGTCATCCCCACTACCATACAACCTCTAGGTCGGTGGAGATAAGAGATAAGAATAATGTACCAATATAAGAGCAGAAGTGTAAGGTAAGCTGACCTCTTGGATCTATCTCCTCTTGTGAGTTAGCTTGGTGAAAATCTCAAGTTACAGGACAGAAATTTCAATGTCCACTACTCTCTTACAGAGTCAAATTATACAAGTTAAAAATAAAAACATATTTTTCACATAAACATAAACACATAGAAAGCACACAAGCAGCTCTGAAATGTCATAATTCAAGATGTTGCTGGTAACCATTGTTGGCAAATTTGGATGTATTTTACCCATGATGACAATACTTCCTAGACCTTAGAGCTCTAATTAAACCATTATACATCTGGAGTATTAGCCACCTCTGTGAGCTGAATTACACACTCCCTTCTCCCCCATTCTCTGAGACCAAATTGTTCAGGGTGCCATCCTGAGTTCCTCTGCCACATGTCAGGGCCAGTGATCCCCCAAACTTGCCCAGATGATGAGCCAAAGGTCCTGGACAGTTTGGAGGAGCATCTGAGAAGTCTCAGGCCTTGAACACTATAGAGAACCTTGTTCAGGCTGACTAGTTTCTGGTTGCTGATTCGCCCCCTGAGTTCACCTACTACTGAACCACTGTTGGCCTGACCAGAACTATCTGTCACTTTTCCTGTAATCTCAAGAGTCAATAGAAGTGTCAAAGGCATTCTTTTTTCTTCCTATCTTCCTGAGCTCAGCTTCAGTTCCTTTACATCCAAGATGGAGATGATGATGTTCAAAACGGAATGACAACTGCTAGAGATGAAGGTTTTGAACAAGTTACCTCACTGGGAGAGTTTTAGGAGCTATTTAAGGTTGGCCTCTACATGAAGTGCTGGGAACAGTGCTTGTCACAAAGTACTCTTCCTAAAGTTCTACAAAGAGTAATAGTGCTGTGGGTAATTATAATGGTGTTATAATGGCCATAGTTGCTTGTGTAGTAACTGAGACAAATGGCAATCTCTGACATTATAATATTCCCTCTTCCCAATGGAAAAAAAAAAAACAAAAAACAAAAACAAAGAATGATGAGTCTTTCCTCTACTTTCTGACTTCTCCCTGAAGGCCCACTGAGAAAAGACACTATCATGGAGACATAAATGAGTACTCATCAGATGCCAGTGTTTCTGAGCCAAAGCAGAAAATATGGTGTTCCTTCCTGAATCCAGCCTTGGAGTTGAAGGCAGCAGTAACACCATGGAATGAGGAAGAAAAGAAATAAAGTGGAGATTTACTATGTTAACTTACTCAATAAGACACTCAGTGGCTTGAGTTTTCCCAGTTCTTACCTGCTTTATTGAGAAAGGCATTGTGATCCTCTGATTCCTATGGAAAGTAATAAAGACATGTCATTCAAGCCAGTCGTCCACCATCACACAGGCAATACACATGGGTCTACTTTGTCATGTATCTGTGTGCCACAAAGACCCATTACTTCTCACCATAATCCCCTCTCCTCTTGTACCTCTCTGCCCTCATCAAGGCTGATAGTTTAGATTCATAATGGGCAATTTATGGGGCAGCAATCGGAATCAAGTTAACAGGACCTATTGTACTAAAGCAAAGGCCAAAAAAAAAATGTGAAAGGAAGGAGTAGGATATGGAAACCATCTTTCCTATCAGGGAACAAGCAACGGCAGTTACTTTACTATCCTAATGACAAAGAGGGACTCTGGCAAAAAAGAGGCACATAAAGTGCCATCCCACAAATACCTACTTCAAGGTCCCACACAAAGCTGTGAACACTGTTCCAACAGTTTAAAGAATACTGGTCACATGCGTGTACTGTTGTGTGGAGCACCAACTTGTGGGGCCAGCACCTGTCATTAGGAAGGACTCTCTAGCAAATGGTATCACCTTTTCCTGAAAAACCTATTGGACAAATCTAATTTAACAAGCTGCCCCTAAAAGTGGCTTGGCTTCCTGTATACTCACAGCCCTGAAGACCTTGCTGAAAAATAAAATGAATTTTACAATCCCTCTTGATTTGTCCTCGATGTGAAAGAGAAACGTTAAATTGTGTGTATCAAGGTCATCGTGTCTACTCATTTTGGACCAAGGATTCACATACCACCTTTCTCCCTGTTTGAACATGACAGCGGGTAACCATGACACAGGTCCTTGTAACATTCAGAAACAATGTATTTCCCAGCACCTGCAATTTGTAGAGTTGCAGTAGATACAGAGGATTACTTTGCCCTTTATTTTAACCTTGACCCACACAAGACAATATAGAAACAGGGTAAAATTGAAAGAAAAAAGATGGGTTGGATTCCTGCAACGCAAACAAATAAACTTAAACTGCTTTCCCAATGCTCCTGAAAAATGTTGCAAAAGTTTCTCAAAGACCTTTACTTTGCTCCAAGATGCAGGAAGCATTTAAATCCAGAACTACTTTCTTCCTCTGGGGAACAAGAGAGCTGCAGAAATGTGCGATATACATTATGCTGTACATATACAGTAGTCATTTGTTTCCAAAGTTTTCTTATCTGGCATTTATAGGTTTGAAATCATGAAAGCATCACTTTCTGATTTAAGCTATAATTGTAATGTAAATACAGAGTTAAAGGAGAGTTGAAGGTAAAATGTAAATTCTTTTTCTCTAACTGAAGCTATGAATGTGGTAATACACCATTATCTCTCAGGAGCAAATTTTCATGATAATCATTACTAGAGTTCAGCATTTCTTAGTAATACTTTGTTAATTTATATTTGTTTAGAATATCTCTACTATTATACATTGTATTGAACCAGTTGAAGCTCAATTTTCTAAGGATGATATTCTTTTATACATTTATAAATGCTCATTCCTTTTCTCTCTAATATTAATTAATAGTCAATATGTTTTCAGAGTGACAGAGTCTGAAATCACATTATTTACAAAGTGTGATAGTTTATTTCCTAAAAATTATGATATGGACAACCTTTCAGGGTACAACTACATTTCTATAAGAAAAAATTAATCAATCCTCAGCACTGCCGTGGATGACACTACCAATTCCCAATCTCAGCTGTACTCATCATATTTTGTGACAGCCCTGAGTAATTCGGAAATGGGAGATCATCTTCCCAGTGAAGGAGAGACGGATTGGGTACTTTTTCAAATCATACATGGTGCTACCTCTACAAAAGCACTGTGATAATCAGACCAGGGCTGTCTTATCAAGGAGACAGGAGACACTTGTCCCCAGAGGTAGAAATCCCAATGGGGGCCAAGTGGGCCACACTGGCTCCATGAAAGCATGCTGGGCTGATACTCCGGATAAAATTTGCATGCTAGCATGTGTCATCCATATCCCATCCGAAGGCTGCCCTACGCCTGACTGCGACAGTTGTTTCATCACTGCTCGTGAAGGAGACCCCAAAGCTAATGATCCATGCCCTTGGCAAGGAAGCTGAGAAGCTTCAAGTCTCCTTCAACAATCAGCTCTACTTGGTAACAATTTTAAAGAGATGCAGAATGCTAAAGTAATCTTTTTACTTGGAGAAGAAATAACACAAACAGTAGCAATTCACAGCACTTCAGCTGTTCCTGGCAAGCTTCCACAATAGATCAAAACTGTCCTTTTTTTTTTTCTCTCCAAAATTAGAGAATGTAGGTTTAGGATGTGCAAGAAAATAGGTTAATTCATTTTCTGTTGATTGCCACATGCCACTCAAATGGAAACTGAAAATAATTTAGCACATGTCAAAGAAAAGATCCTTCTAGGAAGGACTGACCTTCTTTCCTTCAGTAGTCTTTAAGGTTCTTCCTTTAATGATCTGAGTTAGTCTCCACTTCCGTGTCAACGGCTAATTGACATCTATCTCAATTCAACTTATTTCTACCCGGACTTGGGCGTGTCCTTAGGTCATTATAAAAGTAACACTACTATATAAATGCCATTAATGTCAGCAGTTAACAGTTTAACCTGCATGACTACAATCGTGACAACATGAATATCATTATTCCCATTCCAGACATGAGAAAACCAAGATTCAGGTACTTAGCTACCAAAAAGAAGAAAAAAATCTTTGCCCATGTCTTCTTAAGTACACATTCTTTATTAAGCTTGAGAGAGTCAGGTGCACTTCAGAGTTTATTTCACTAAAAAAAAAAAATCAAGAACTCCTTTGCCAAGTATTTGCTATGCGCTTTATGCATAATTAAGAAATTATATGCTGCTGATAACCCAAGTAATGTAATGCCTAACCTCTCACATTCTTCCTTGATTGCCATGCACAAGATTTGAAAAGAAATATTTTAGAATAATTATCTATCAGTAATCATCTCCACACAACACATATCACATCTGATTCCCTATTAAGAGGGATCAGGAAAATGAGTTTTTCACTCCAGAATGCTTTCGGCAGCAATCAGGTTAATTCTATGTTGCCATTCCATTGGTCTTTTGAATTTAAAGAAGGGAAAAACAAGACAAATTCCATATAAAAGATAATAATATCCCCAACCTTGACTCTTAATTGGCTGGCAGAAAGTGCTTAACTATTAACTGTCTGAGGATTGTACTATTCATTTGGAAAAATCACCTGCTACGGGGATTCATTAAAAAAAATAGGGGCAGACATTTGATTAGTAGGAAAAATAGTTGTTTATACAGATTCATTCCAAAGCACAAGCCTTCAGAAACACAGAACAAATGCCAAGCTACTATGGATAATTGATATTATTTTGTAATACCAATCAATAACCTATCAGTCCATGGGGTTATATTATTTCTGACATAAATATAGTACCCTTTAAGACGATCAGCACATTGATGATTCTTTCATAACACTTGCCTACTTTTAGCTCCTCTTTTCCCTTTTACTTAAGAAATATGGTTGTGACACCCAGAGTGTAGACAGAACGAGCAGAGAGCAGCACTGGGAGAATCGAAAGGTGAGGCAGGTTTATTCACGAGTGGGCTCAGTGGAAGTCACTTTCGGAGTCTGAGCCCTGATTCTGTTTGTTTCGTTTTGATCTTGCTCTTTAGGTGGGTGGGGAAGCAAGCAGCATTTTACAGAAGCAGAACCTAGCAGAGGGTGGGGAGGCACAGGCAGATGTTACTTTACAGTTTATCTCTGAAGAACAGAGAGGTACAGCAGGTGTTTCCGCAGTTCATCTTCGGGGCAGTGACCTTCGTGGTTTAGCAAGAGCTGGAGAGTGTCAGTCTCTGTCAAGGTTTCAGACTGTTAATCTCTGCTTTGTTTCTGTTATTCATTTCAATATCATAGCCTTATTCCAGCATTATAATCTTCATCTGTGAGATCTGTTTTTCTCTATTAATATCGAGTTTATCAACACCACAGTCCAACACTAGCTTGTCCCAAATAGGACTTTCATAGATCCCTTTTTACCCCTATGCAAAGAGCAAAGCTATGCTCCTGAGATTAAAACATATTTTCTTCATCTATAACATACACAGGATATTTGCTTTTCAAATTTGTGGATCAGGAACGGTTTTCTTGTCTGATTGACACCTTTTTCCTCAATATTTCCAGTGTCCCTTCACTTCCTGTCCTTACAAAAGAATATCTTGAACATAGTCTTTTGAATTTAAATCCAGTCATTACTTTACCAAAGATTTAAGTCATTGTTTTCCTTTTTTATTTTATTTTATTTTTTGTGAGACAGGGTCTCACTTTGTAGTTCAGGCAGCCCCTGAGCTCACTGTGTAGCCCAAGCAACCCTTGAACTCAGCAATCCTCCTGCCTCTGCCTACTGAGTGCTGGGATTACAGGCGTAAGTTACAACACCTGGCTCCATTTTCTTTTTAGCCTAATAATAACATATGGGTTTGGTTTCTTTTTTGGTAACATAATGTTAAATTTATAAATTTCCTTAAATTGTGAAAACAGCTCTATGATCTTCATGTATTTTATATATCTATGGTATACTTAATAAAGTCCTGAAATGTACCGAAAAGTGCTGTAAAGAATAATTTGCAACTGAGCATTTGCATGCCTACTATACAAACCACGAAATAAAATCTTATAGTTTAAAAGTTTTGGTGTATCATTTACCAGTATGAACATTTTATCTCCCTCTCTGGGTAACAGATCTTTTGAACTTGATGATAATCATTTCCTTTAAACCTTATCTTACAGGTTAATAACCTGGCCCATGTGAAATAATCTTAAGTACCAATTTATAAAGGGAAAGTTTTATAGAATCTAGTTCATTTAACAGATATTTATGGCCTATACATAATGAGATACACATTAAACTAGGAGCTAAGTGAAAAAAATTAATAAGCTAGGCCTTGTCCCTCATAAATTTATGAGGTATTGAAGGACTTCATTGGAGCTCAGGAAAGCATAAAATCATGGTGGGTCCACCATAACTGTAATCTAATTTGTCCAAGAGGAACTGGAGCTGCAGAAAAATGAGATGTAGTAAGATTTTCCATTGCTTTGGACCAACCAACAAGTGAAATGACTGCTGTTTTGATGGGAGGAAGCATGTCAGGTCCTTCCCCAGACAATGAAGAGGTTGGCAAGAGAGGAAGGATCCACATGTTTAAGAATCTGAAATGCCGGACGTGGTGGCTCACACCTGTAATCCCAGCACTCGGGAGGCAGAGACAGGAGGATTGCTGAGTTTGCGGCAGCTTGCCTGGGCACCATAGTGAGCTCAGGGCCAGCCTGAACTACAAAGCAAGACCCTGTCTCAAAAGCAAAAAAAAAAAGAATCTGAGAAGTGAATGGGTTATCTCTCACCAGCACCATAAGCTAGCATTTCCTATCTCATGAATAAACCCAAATGAGGTGTATACTGATGATGTCAAGAGAAAAGTACTCTGGAAGGAAACTTTTTTCTTATCATCTGAGGGCCATCTTTGTATTCCCTTTTGTATTGGGAAAATGAGGATTATGGACCATGGAGAGAATCCCACAAGGTGCTGTTTGTAAGGGTCTTAGCATCAAGGATGCCAGTTCAACCTTTTAGAATCATTGGTTCCACCATCCAGGCCTAGCTCCTTGAGTAAAGGGGGACTAAAGTTGACAAGTTGGGCTCTTCTAACTTGCTATTGGTTGGAAGAGCTCTTATACCATTTAATTTATGAAAACAAAACTTTGTATGCAACTGGAGAGTGAAAGTGATCAATAACAAATTATCACTTCATTTAAAGTCAGAAAAAGTCTTCTCAAGGGCCTATTATCCCTTTCTTCAGAGTGCAAATCAGATATACTCCTCAAATCCAAAACAGTCATTATTGTCCCGCAATATTAAGTGCATTCTATTTGTGGTAAAGTATTGAATTATTATTTATCTCCTTTGCTGAAATGACCTTTTTTATGTTTTAAAGATATACACACATTATATACACATATACATTCTCTAACATTAACTAACACTATAGCATAATTAGTTAAAGTGAAAATTTGTAGTTGGGTTCAGTTACAAGTTTAAAGTTCTGGTTTATAATTGTATGATATAATATGTCAGCTTCAATAAAAACCATCTGTGAAATGCATATAATAATATCCACTTCATAGCTGTATTGAGAAGATAAATTCATAATAAATGGTGGCTTTGGCTATTTTCTTACCAATAGGATTCTAGGTGCCATGACTGCATAGACCTGTGGTGCTCTTGTCCAGTCACCCTGAGAACTAGCCAAAGAATCTTCAGAAAGAATCCATTCAATAGATTGAATTGCTGCAGATCTGATACCGACATGCACCAGCCCTGTCTTCATCCTCAGTGGGCTATAGCTGAGTAACCTAAAAACTCTAATTTAGAGTGAGCTATAAGTAGGGTATAACAACACAGAGACGGGGAGGCAGGTGAGGCACTTTGAGACAATGCTTGTGAATATTGGTAATTACAGAGCAAAATCGTGCTGCTTATTGAATAAAAGTGTCTAGTTACCAAAATGACTCTCTGTGACTGACAAAAATGATTAATGACACTCTTTTCCTATAGGAAAAGTAGTTCAATGAAAGGTAAAGCCTAACCCTAATATTTTTGGGCTAAGTGAATTCTTTATAAGGGTCTGTCAGTAATATAAGGTTCTGAGGATGTCTTAACCAAAGCACCTGTATATTTCTTCAGTCCTGTGACCTGCCATCCTGCACTACATGAATCTGAGCCTAAGTGCACTTATAAACAAAAAGAAGGTCTGGCCTGGAGGCTGGTCACAGTTGGATGGTAGTGATGGCAGACCTGTCAAGGAACCTATTACCCCTTTGGGAATTTGAGGTATAGTATTAGGAATCTCTCTGAATAATAGCAAATGGGGCATAAATGCAGAGTCACTTTTGAGCAAGCTACAATAATTTTATAAGTCAAATCACTAATGCAATACAGAATCATAAATTTGAGGTGTTCAGAGCCCATGACTCCTTCCTGCTGGACCTAATGTTCACTGATTTTCATTGGGTGATCCACTGTCAATCTCATCTTGTCATCCTGCAGTTAGAATGTGCTGCCTTTACCAGAATGGAAATTGCTCCTCTTACTGCATGGATGTACAAGATACAGCTATCAAGAAGAATGATGTTGTCTGGTAAATAATTCTGAGCTCACTGATCCCATATGTTTTCTTATTTCTAAGTGTTTCCCAAGGGAAGTTATGTAAATACTACATTTTTGTTTTATTCTCATTGCCCATAAAACTTTCCAAACCCGTAGATATGCAGGTTTAAATGAAAGGACACCACAATTTTTGACTTTGACCTCAGAGTGACATGAGCTTGGATCAGCCTCTCATTTCTTAATAGCACAATCCACAAAAGTCATTGAATCGCACTGTCAACTACAGATAATGAACTTTTGAAAGAATTCTCTCAAAATAATGTTTGGAAAATATAATGACTGGAATATACAAAGTATTCGATAAATGTTAGTTTCCTTTAGTATGAAATTGAATTTGGACTGGATTGATCTTCCTTATTAGAAAAATTAGATGAATTGTATTGAAAGCAAAACCTTTTTTATATGAAGTATAATAAGCCATGTCTAGTTTTGATTTTCTTCAATAGACTAAATTTATTGTGACTGTTAGGTTTCATAAGAAAATCACATTCATTCTCTGTGGATAAACACTAATTTTAAAAAAGATGTTTGATTTTAAAAAAACACAGCTCCAATCATACAATAAGCTTTCAGTCAACATTTGTTGAAAGACAAGGCCTTTGTTTAGAATTCTACTCAGAAGGATGAAATTTACAAAGATGCTAAAAGTTGGATGCTCAGAGGGAATGTGAATAGTTATCAATAATCAGAATATGCTTTTATATGCTTAAGATCTTAGGTAAATGTTTTCTAAGTTGCTGTGGTTTTTATCATGCTGTGTCTACAAAATCTATCCTACAGGTAAAAAGATAACCTTCATCTCTCACTTTGAAAGAAATCTCCACAACAAGATGAAAAATAAAAGGTAAGTTTTTTGACTTGCTTTGTTTTTTAAATGTTATCCAAGAAATTAGAGTTAACAGGCAAAAGTGATTATTAAATTCAACTTTTTCTATGAAATAATGTAACTTATACCTGAAACAATTAACAAGTATTATTTATTTTGGTCTCCATAAAAAAGATAGATTAAAAGAGTACTTTTTACTCCTTCCCATCTACTGTCTGCTTTTTACAAAAACAGAAAGAAGCTTAGTGAGGTTAAAATGCTCAGGTAGCACAAGCTGAATGGTAGACCGAGGTCTTTTTGCCCTAAATTCCTTGCTATTTCCTCTTGGCATTCCTCTTATTTCTATTTGATCACAAGGACTAGTTCTGCCACTGGAAAGAGAGAGACACAGTGTTAGTTTCTTAATTATTTTCCATTTGTTGATTTACTTTCCTTAATGATAATGATTGCTGCATTACTTAGAGTTAGTTTGATGTCTGAACCTAACAGGAATCTCATTTTCATCATAATTTGCAAATGTCAGGAGAGGCTCTTTCTTCTCCCTTGCTCTGTTTTTCTCTTTAATGATATCTAAATCTTCTGCCTTAGATCAGGTTTCCCAGAAGGAGAGATAGCAATGTATAATGCTATCCCATTTTTCACTCTGAGTAAA
>PVIC010004373.1:46622-63094 GCA_004025085.1 Thryonomys swinderianus
TTTTTTTTTTTTTTTTTTTTTTTTTTTTTTTTTTTTTTTTTTTTTTTTTTTTTTTTTTTTTTTTTTTTTTTTTTTTTTTTTTTTTTTTTTTTTTTTTTCTGGAAAGGTCTGGATGCTCCTAGATTCCTCCAGCAATCAGTCTCCAGTCAAGAACATTGGGATCCTGAAGGACAAGGTACCGGTCAGTTGAACATCATCTGTGGAGGTCACTTTTGTGGTCAGTGGAGTGACTAGGGAAGTTTATAGCCCTTGAAGAAGACCACTGATAGCTCCGGACAGACCCTCACTGATCTTGTGGATGTTGAGTGTTGTAGATACAGCTGTGTGGACAATAAATTCTGTTTCCCTTTCCTCTTAGACTTCTCAACTTTCTTTGGCATTAGGTGAGGTTATGCTCAGTAGTTGTCCCTCGCTGCATAATGAGTTAGCAGTTTTCATCACTGCACAATTATTTCATGAGGCCTCTAAGGATCAGGATCCCATGGGTGAATTAACTGGGTGGCTCTGGTCCAGAGACTCACAAACTGGGGTCGAGTTATTAGCTGGGGCATCAGTGATCTCAGGGCACAGTGAAGGTTGGACAATCCACTTCCATCCAAGCTCACACCCTTCATGGTCGTTAGTCTCATGACAACTGTTGGTTGGACGTGCCCTCATGTGTGGGTCTCTCCACAGAGCTACTCAGCATGACAGTTTACATTCTGCGGTGCAAATAATCCAAGAGAAGCTGAACTCAAGAAGGAAGCAGGATCTTTTGTAATCTAAGGTTAGGGGACATATCATCATGTCTGCCCCATGCGATGTGAGAGAAGACTGCACAAGAGCTTCCATACAGGAGGACAGGACCATGTGAGCTTCCTGTCCTTGTGTGCTGGCCAAAGTAATATGGGTGGGTGGGATCTCTGCTATCTTTAAATTTGGAACTTAAAAAACCCCTCCATACTCCTGGATTTTCTCTCTTTCCCAATTATCTCGGTTATTCGGATGAATCTCTAAGGATTCAGGGGGGACTGAAAACAAAAACATTAGGAACCCAAGTCCACGAGTGACAACACAGAGTACACGTTATGAGACACAAGGAATCACAAACCACACTGTGTAACATTCTGAGGTTCCTCTTTCTCTCCTTCTCTTCCTCCATTATGTCCTTCTTCTTATTCTTTTTATAGGATTTAGTTGTATCTTCACAAGATGGAAATGTACATCTTTTTTAAAATGACACATTTTGCTTCCTCGTAGACTGATTAGCACTTTAATATATCTAATTTGGTCTTTTCGCCTAATGTATTAGTCTTGACTATTCCTTTTAACATGTAAGTTTTTAGAGATCAGGAATCCTGTGTTCCATTTTGTCTCAGTTTCTCTGCAGAAACCAGGTGATTATTTTGCATTCAGAACAAGTGTTGTATGCAGCATGATTGTATGCAACATTATTTCAATAAAAGGGAAACAAGATTGCCCATTGGGATTTTATCCAGAAAAATCATGTTTCTGCCTTTGAGTTAATGAAAGTGATAACGTAAGTTTTAGAAACTTGGCTCTGGAACTGAGGTGGTAGCTCATTGGTAACGCAGTTGCCAAATATGCAAGAGGCCCTGGGTTCTATTCACAGCGCCACAGACAAAAATCAGTTGGGTTTACAGAGAATGATTAAGATATTCACTCTAGTTTCAGAAAAATTTACTTATTAGAATAGACATACAACTTTATGCAATAGGTGAAGTTATGTTAAAAACTTATCTGGTAACTCAAATGTCTCTGCAGAAAGGAACCTGTATTGACCCTTTTATTTACTTGGGCCAATTCAAATTTTCATTGAGTGCCAACTGTATTCAGTAATTTTAACTTTAATATCATATTATTTTGTAAAAGTACTATGAATTAATCAGATTTTTTTTTAGAATCTTTATGTCCAGGCACTATGAGTTTTATTTTATCAAAGTCATCTACATGGTAAACTTTTTCTACATTGGTAGTAAGCAGTGTTGACATTTTCTTCACCCTCCACCCTGTGGAATGAAAAGCTTTTCTCTTTTCCTGTATCAAAGGAAAAGAAATCAAAGTTTTTCTTTTAGATTTTTCAGGTTAAGGACATAAATGAAATGCAGTATGTGAGAGATATTAACATCATTTAAAATGAAAGATATTTCTCCTTGGAAAGGTTATCCTGATTTTGAAGCTTGGGAAATAATTAAAAGCATAAACCTGTGTGTGTTTTCACTGGCTGTTTGCAACTCCACCTTTTCTATCTAGAAGACAGACATGGTGAGCTACCAGGACATAAAACACAGATAAACTCTTGAGGAGACAAAACATTAGGCCAAAGCAGGGCCCGCTGTTTCCCTTCTATGGAAGTAAGAGAAAAATAGCCTTTAATTTTTCATATCATCCAAAGGGCATAACAGGGGGAAATGATATTATCCTTATCATTGGACTTTGGTGGGCCAAAAGTTTAGGTCTCTTGGTAAAATTCATTTTTATTTTTGACTGAAACACTGAATTTAATTAAAATGAAGTATGTGCAGATGCCCTTTTCTACTGGGTCCTATAATTGGAAGCTCCAAATGTAATACCCTTCAAGTATCAAATCATAAATAACAATCCTGTCTCTGAGACACATTAGCTTGCCCTTGTCAATTAACCAATTGCAGAATTTCTCCTCAGCTCTGATTACTCTGAACATAGATAATGAGTAGGCCTCCCAAATTTTATCGATTTTTCTCTTTGCTCTATAGATAACTATTGATTTTTATTTTCTTGTTCAGTTACTGGTTGATTTTATCCTTCAATTAATTTTGCTTAAAGCAAAACTTTTTTTTTACTGTAACAGAACAAAGTTATAGAGAAAGTGAGTGAGAAGCATTTATAAATATTTAGGTGATCCATTGAAGCAGACGGGGTGACCTATAGACTCTCCCTCCATCCCTATTTCTTCTTATTTCTCTCAAAAGCTATCTGTGTTGAAAACAAAGCAAAATTGAGGTTTGCAACACAGAACTCAAACCAACGCAAAAAATCATATTCAATTTAACAAATAAAGCAAACTCTAAAATAGACTTAACTTCCATTCCTACTTGCATATATCTTATAAGTATTTCCATCAAAAAGATCTTACAAGTGTATCTATCAAAAAGGTGCATTTAGGGGATTACTTTTTATTTCTTGAGCATTTTCGAATGATCAGGGGTGAGAGTAGATCTACACTTCACAGATGCTATAACAAAACAGATATGACTACAGTTGGCTAGAGGTGACAAGCCTGAGGAATTCAGTTTTATTTGCTTTTTTTTTTTTTTTTTTTTTTTTGAGACAGGGTCTCGCTTTGTAGTTCAGGCTGGCCCTGAGCTCACTATGGTGCCCAGGCCAGCCACCGCAAACTCAGCAATCCTCCTGTCTCTGCCTCCCGAGTGTTGGGATTACAGGCGTGAGCCACCAAGTCCGGCATTGTGGTATGCAGTGTTGATTGTTGGTGGGCGTGTCTCCATGCCCAGCATTATATGTGGTTACCGGGGATCGAACTCAGGACCTTGCGCTTGCGAGGCAGGTGCCGGAACCACTGAGCTAACCCTCCAGCCCAGGAATTCAGTTTTTTGTGCCACTGATGTACTTCCCAGTGGAGCTCACCACAGATTTCATAAGAACAACATCAGTGAATTATGCTTCCTGAAATGGTCCCCAGGTTTGCACTCCTGCAGAATTCATGTACTGAAATTCTACACATATACATGCTCAAACACTGAATTAAAAGAATTAAAAGATTCATACCACAGCAACATGTGTGTATTCATTTTCATAGCAACTCAGTTTGTGAAAGCAAATCTTGGAAACAACTCAAATGCCCATCAACTGGAGAATGGATAAAGAAGATGTGGTTTTTCTATAAAATGAAGGATTACTTTTCCATAAGGAATGATAAGTTTGAGTTATTTATACCCAAATGGATGTACCTTCAAGACATACTAATAAGTGAAATAAATAGGTCACAGATGTGTAAATACCATTATCTTTTCTCTGGTATGAGAAAATGAAGATCTAAATGAGTTCTAGAATGTGTGATGAATATTGTGAAATAGAAAATATTCAAAGGGAAAAGTGGTGGAGGGGTAAGTAATGAGGAGAAGGAAAAACTGTGATGGTAATAAAAAAAGGGGAAACAAAGATTATGTATATAGGAGATGAAATGTTGTGGGATGTACATGAGAATGGGAAAAAATGAGAATTAAATCATGTCATATACTGGTAAAAATTCTCAATATTGAGTGTGACCATGATGTAATGTACCAATAACGATTCAAATATAAAAAATGTTTCTTGTGTAAACCACCCATCTCATGGTATTTTATTGTAGTAACCTAAACAGACTCAGACGCCTCTCTGTGTCCATAGCCCCTTGTCCTGTGACCCTGCCATGCTTCCCATCAACAAGCGAGGACTATTTCCCTATCTTTGAATCTGTTCTGGCCACAAGGCATGTTTTCAGACTAGACAGAATGAGATAGCAGTAATGTTGTAAACTGGTAAACGTAGGCATTTGGAACTTATGTTTGCTTTATTGAAACCATTTTCTATAATCACCATAGGTAGAAAAAGCCCAGGGTAAAACACTACATGAAGAGAACTTCCCAATCTTCTGTTTAACAACTCTGCCAATATTCAGCCAATCCACCTTGTAAATTCATTGAAAACTCCCCAGTGAGAGATAAATCACCAAGGCAACCCAAGGAAGTGTGAGGAATCATAAAATCAACATGTACCTTTTGTTAACTATTAACTTTGAACTAAATTTTACTTAGCCAAAAGTTTCTAAAGGAGCACATAGAATTCTTACATATCTTGTACTGAGTTTCCCTCAACATTACCACATTAACCATAACACCATGATCAAAACTAGGAAACCTAATTGAGTAACTAAAATTTATCCAACTTCACCAGTTTTTTACTGGTAGTTTTGTTTGTTTTCTTGTTCCAGGATTGACCCCAAGATTCTCCATTCCATTTCGTTTTTGCTCTTTGGTCTCTTCCCATCTCTGAATCTTATTTAATTTTCAAAACTTTCATGGTTTTGAGGTGTATTCAGCAGTTACTTATAAAATGCTCCTCAGTTTGAATCTGAACCAGGCTTTGCATGTCAGGAGTAACATGGTGTCATGTTTGATGCATCAGTACATCAGGCACCCCAAAGGCTATGTGGACTTATAACAAGTAGTCATTCACCATGATCAGGAGGCAAAAGTTGGTGTGTTTTTGGAGTAAACAAATTTCTCTTTGTAGGAAATAAGTATTTTGAATGACATATTTTAAACATGCAAATGCTTCTCTTAAGCTATTAAGTACTGAAATAGGATGTAACTGATTATTGACTCACAGATACAGACCTAGAGGATAGACAGACAGACAGAAAGATGGGTAAGATATACAGACAGATGATAGACATAGAGATACCAGGCATAAGTAGCCAGACTGGAATCATCTCCAGGGAGGCAGACAGTGTGGTGCAGGGAATGAAAGATGTGTGGCTTTGGTATCTGTGACAGTTTTAGTGATAGATTTGTGGGTAAAGAATTGAATGGAATTCTGGTACAGCAATGTGTTTGAAAACTATAGAAGAGAGGAAAGAGTTTTTGCACTTAAAGAAACATAAGCATAATATATGTTTTGATTTGATCCTCTTGTAAGGAATAGAATTTTTAAAATTACTTTTGGTCATTTCAATACAATCTCCAAACCAGAATAAATAGGGCCTAGGATTTATTAGGGTTTCATTCATGAGTTTTTTGTTTTGTTTTGTTTTATATGAGCAGTTATAGGGTACTGAAACCAAAGAGAGAACTAGATATTTTTCATACAATGTAAAGAGTAGCAGTGCCTTTCCTTTTATTTCTGCAAGGTGAATTAGGGTCTATTTATTGGAAAGCAACTGCACCGACAGATAAAAAAGGCAAGAAAGTAAGTCAGAATGGTTTTTCTGAGAGAGAAGGGGGCTGGTCTTTCTATTTGATCTGTAATAGGAATTATATCAGAGAGAGGGGCTTGGACATGGCACTGACCTGAACAGTCTCTACTGCATCCATGAAAGAATAGATAGACATCCAAGAAGTTTAAAAGTAGAGCCAAATTTTAAAAATACTGCTGAGCTTACTGAGTTGTATGGTAATAGTTATAAAGAAGAAAGATAAAGTCCTTGTGTTCACTGAATTTATATTCTAGTGACAGTGAATGGCAAACAAGAATCGTCCTTAAAATATATTGTAGATAGTGCCCTGCAGTTAAAAAGAAAACTAAGGGCCGGAGATTTAGCTCAGTGGTTCCAGCGCCTGCCTTGCAAGCACAAGGCCCTGAGTTCGATCCTGGTAAACACATACAATGCTGGGTGTAGTAACTCACGCCCACCAGCAATCAATACCACATACCACAGTGCTGGGCTTGGTGGCTCATGCCTATAATCCCAACACTCGGGAGGCAGAGACAGGAGGATTGCTGAGTTCGAGGCTTGCCTGGGCTACATAGTGAGCGCGGGGCCAGCCTGAAATACAAAGCAAGACCCTGTCTCAAAAAACAAACAAACAAACAAACAAAAAAACAACTAAGCCTGGAAGAAAGGAAAGAGTGGGAGGGCGGGGGGCGAGCTGTAGCTGTTTCTTAAGTGATAGTCAGGAAAGATCTGGCAAGATGAGATAACGGGTATCCATGTGACAGAAGTTCTGTAACCATAGGCCCATGGGAACCAGAATGCCAGAGTGACCTGGTAGGCAGGGTGGAGCTCTGGGCAGAAACTCAGATATTAGGATCACATGTTGTGGCAACACGTAGAAGAATATGTTGAGAAAGGCTTGGCAAGTAACAGCCCACTGATCTTCAAAGACAAAGGTCCCAGTCTGAGATCTTTACACCATCTGTGCCTGGGCTTGCATGAGGACTTGAAGGAGGGTAGTGAATTTGTTTGGATAAGCCTTATATTACATTAGGTGCTAATTCCTTATGTTATGGAAACAGATCAAAATGCTCAAGTATTTCATGTAAAACTCCTTTACTTTTTACTCAAATGTAGTCCTATACATTACTATTTGTTTTGGTTTAGATCTTAGGTGTCTTTCAGAATGTCTTCTTCAGAGGCAGGAATTTTGACAGGTGACTGGGTGACTGGATCATGTGGCACTGTACATATCCATGGACTAGTAGACTGATGACTTCATGGCTGACTGTGGTGCTTAAAATTAGATCCTGGTTGGTGGATTGGAAGAGCTAAATCAGGGAGTGTTCTCGAAAGGTGTATTCTTGCTTGGGATTTAGCTCAGGTGGTACTGCGTCAACCTTGGACATACAAGGGCCCGAGTTCGATCCCCAGTACCACACACACACACACACACACACACACACACACACACAAAAACAGTGTATTCTTGTCCCTGGTTCTTTCTGACTCCTTTTGTCTTTCTGTGTGTCTCTCTCTTTTCCCAGACCTTCCTAGCTGACAGGTGAACAGCTTTCCTTTGACAGGCCCCTTTCACCTGCTGAATATGCCTTCAAACTAGCTGACCATACACTTAATGTCTCTCATCTGTGAGTCAGATAAACTCTCTCAGCAAGACAGCTAATTCTGTACACTGTTTTGTAGGAAATAAACCAAAATATAGCACTTCTTTGGCAAAAGTATCACCATGACAATTGGTGTCACTGGGGATACATTTGTAGTGAAATGATGATCTGAGTCCATCTCCCGACTTTCACTTGATCAGGTTCATTTTGACTAGCAACCCAAAATAATACATAGATCCCTGATACTGGCAAAGCACAGATTGCCCAATAAATCTTGAACAAGAAAAATATCTTTCTAAAAAAATCCACTTTGGCTCAAAACAGTAGAAAAAAATATATATATAGAAGGAGAAGGAAGACAGAGAGAAAAAAATGCAGACACCTTTGAGTTGTGACATAGCACAATTTGCTTAGCTAAAGAAAATAATTTAGGTACCATCTCATAAGAATATATACTTGTTTCTTGATAAAATAATTACTCATCTCTTTTTTGTGTGTCTGCCAAATGGTAAGTCAAGAAAATGTAAACAGATGTGTGGAGCAGTTTTCATGGGTCCCTGACTGTGGTTTGCTTACTTAGTTTATAATGAGCTTAAGTAATATTTTAGAATGGCTGTCACAAAAGTAAAACTTTGATAATAAATCCCATTAGTAGATATCTCTTTAGATTTTGTTAAAAGTGTTTTGTTGTCAATTTAATGTCCTTAAGGAGTTGTTTGTATTTTTAAAATATGTTAAAACAGCCATAAGTTGCTTTCCTTTTTGGGTTTCTCAAGTGAAGTACTATTGCATTTGTGTTTCTGGAAAGGGCACAAATGAAGCACAAATCACTGATAATTCAATAGGTTGTCCTAGCTTTGGAGTGGTGCATACACAAAGGAGGTGGAATTTAGTTAAGTAAGAGAGAACATTCTAGAATATTTGATTAAAAATAAAAACAGATAAGAGGACAAAAGTACATTTGTTAATATTGATAGTAGAGAGATTATAAGCACAATACTTTCTATAAAATATGACAGCTATATGAGACTCTATAAAGTAAACAATATTAAAAGCCTTTAAGAACTGGTTCATTCATCCCATTTGTCAACTATCAATTACCTTAAAGATTAAAATATTCATTGGTAAACTCAAGCCATGATTGTGAGGCTTACTGCAGTGAAGTTGTATGCCATCTTCCTATAGGAGGTCACGGTGGATCTCTCTAGAGGGAAGGAAAGAAAAGAATGTTTATAGGGTTTTAAGATTCGGGATGCTTAATTTTAACTTGGGTTTTAGAAGATGACTGATTGTAACTGGGAAGAATTTACTATATAATATCAAATTCCTGAGCAAATTTGGTCTTAAAGAAAGATTTGGTACGTGAGCTATTAATCATAATATTTATGTAATTTCAGCAACCAACAATGTTATCTAGCTGGAAGAAGTATTTTCTGGGCTAAATAGCTATGTCTGTGTGCTTGTTTTCTGTACTGTTTAATAAATATGAAGAAAATTTCCCTGGTCTCAGTATTGCTTAATACAGAAATGGGAAATTATGTTGGTTTCAGTTTTCACTTCCCACCCTGCAGTTCTGTATTTGGTAACGTTATCATTTGGTGACATTCGCTGTAGTATGGTGACATTATCAGGAAAGTGGTAATAATGATCGATCTATCTTTTGGTTTTCAAAGTTGGCTATTGATTGCCAATCAATAGTTCTTGTACAGAACCAAGAAAATTTTCTTTCTCATTCAGAATGTGATTTTATTCACTGTATGGTGAAATATTTGTTCCTCTAATAAATTTGTTTTGAAAACACTTTAAATGTCTGTTGAATAGTTAGAAAAACACTGAAAACAATTCTGTCCAAAGACTCATAAAGACAATATATATATATGAAATTAAAATTTACTTGCAAGATTACAAATTGTACAGCTAATACATGAATTTCAGATTTATTACACATCAATAAACAATTATAATTTAAAATTTCAGATATATTTTTGGAATAAGAGATACAAATGTAACAAAAGAATACACTGCAAAGCACAAAATAATAATAAAAGATACCAAAGAATATCTATGTGAATGAAGAAACACTTCATGTTTATGGATGAGAAGATTTCATATCATTAAGATGTAAATTCTTTCTTGATCTATACATTTAACATACATCCAATCAAAAGCCTAAGTCATTCTGTAGTAATCATTAAACTGATTCTAAAATTAAGGATAGTTGAATAAAGAGAATACAGAAGTGAATCAAAACGTGTGGCTAATTGACTTTCAGAAAAAGTGCCAAGACAATTCAATGGAGAAAATGGTTTTTTCAACAAACTTCTATCTAGGACTGGGATTTAGGCCTAATGGTACCATGTCTACATTGGAAGCACAAGAGCCTAAGTTTGATTCCCACTACTGCAAACAAAGAGAAAAAACAAACAAATATACAAACAAAAAAGACTATCTAAATGGGAAACAAAAATGATGTACTCTTCTATACACCCACACAAAAATTAATGCAAAATAGGCAAAACACTTAAGAGTTAACACTATAAAATTCTTAGAAGAAAAATATAAGGATAATCTTCATGATTTATAACTAATGATAGTTATTTCTTACATATGAAGTTCAAAGGATAGGCAAGAAAGGAAAAAATAGGCAAATGTAATTTTCTCAAATGTAAAGATTCTTGTGCTTTGAAGAGCAATGTCAAAAAGATAAAATGTTAACTTTAAGTAGAATTTCCAAATTATATGTGATAAGAACTTTCTATCTAGAATTTATAACCCAATAATAAATATGTAACTCAAATGAAAAATAGGTAAGGAATCTGAATTGCCATTTTTGTGAAGAAAAAATATACCAATAGACAGCAAGCACAGGGATAAAAGTGCTCAATATCATAACTATATTAGAAATGCAAAGTAAACCCGAAATAATATACCACCTCAAACTGGGTAGAATATCTAGACTCAAAAACCAAATAATAACAAGTTCTGGCAAAGACATGGAGAAATGAAAACCATCACATACTTCTGGTGATACAGGCAGTGAAGTAGACAATTAAAACTTTCCTATGGTTTAAACATGGCATTTTCATGCAAGTCAACAATTACCCTCTTAGGTAAGAACCAAATAGACATGAAAACTTATTTTCATGAAAATATTGGATCACATCAGTTTTATTTATGGTACCTAAAAGATAGAAATGTTATTAAAACATATGAACTGATGAATGAATGTGCAAAAAGTGGTTGTCTATATAACACAGTATTATTTGCATATAAGAAGTATATACCTACATGTGCAATAACATAACTAAATCCTGAAAAAATTCCAAGTGCGGAAGATAACTGGCGGGGCATTTAGCTCAGGGGCACTGCGCCTGCCTTGAAAGAAGATAATTAAAAAGACCAAATGTTCTATCATTCCATTTATATAAAATATTTAGAATAGAGGGACAGCAAGAAAGTAGTTTTGGGGGTTGCCTAAGAATGAGGTGGATAGGTGAGAGAAAATTGGGTATGAAGTCTTCTTTTGGAATTTTGAAAACTTTTTACAGTTGACAATGGTGGTGGTTGCACAATTCTTTGTATGCACTAAAAGTCATTAACTGTATACTTTAAAGTGTAAACTTTGTGCTATGTCAAGTATATCCTGAACACATATTGCCAAAAACCTGCAAATCATATGTCAAAAGCTATAAAACCTGGGGGAGAAAAAAATCAAGGTGAACTTGGGTTTGGTGATGAGGTTTTAATTTTGCAATCCAAGAAATAATACAAAACAATGAATTGAACCTCATTAGAATTAAACACTTTGATCTGTGAAAGATTTTGCTAACAGAATAAGACAAACCACAAGATGGAAAAAATATTTTTTTAAATGTCTGATAAAAAACTTCATATAAAATATACAAAAAGCTCAAAACATTCAACCTTGAATAAAATATACAATCAAAATGTGAGAAGATCTAAGTAGACCTCTTATTAACAAAGACATACAGATAGCAAATAAGTGTAAAGATATGAATTATCTTTACACTTATTTTAATTTCAAAGAAATAGACAAGGACACATCTCCACAAGCCAATTAAATTTACCACAAGCCTAAATAGTGACATTGCCAGATGCTAAAATACTGAAGAGAATTAAGAATTCTCATTCACTGCTGGTAAAAATAAAAAATGAAATAACTACTTTAGAAGACAGTTTAGCCATTTCTTACAAAGTTAAGAACAGTTTTACCATAAAGCCTAGTACCTGTGCTACTAGTTATTTATCCATCTGATTTGAAAACACATTCAAACAAAAACCAGTTTGTGGAATAAAGTAACTTTGTATGTAATTTTCCCCAAAAGAAAGCAACCAAGACTTGCTTCCATGAGTGAGTGCACACACAAGTGGTAATATACCCTGTCAATGGATATTATTGAGTGACAAAAGAAATGAACTACTACCAAGTCATTGAATCAAGACATGAGTGAAACTTAAACTGGAATCTTCCCAAGGAAAATAGACAGTTGAAAAGTGTACCTCCACATCTGGATTCAAATTGTATGTTTTTCAAAAAAGAAAATTACAGTTGTATGTAAAAAATCACTCACTTTCAGGAATATGTCGGGCAACGAGATGTTTAATATGTACACACAGGAAGACTTTAGGATATAAATTATTCCGTGTGTTACACCAAGGATATGCAACATTACTTATTAAATTCCAAAGAACCTTGTAGTAAGTGTAAGGCTTAGGATATGCAAATTAAAACCAAAGCATCTGAGAAGCCAGCAGATTCCCAAGAGAAAGTACAAAATGTAACAAAACAATCTCACTTTATTGCAAACATATGAAACAAGACCACTAAAGGGATTGAAAGTGTGTGTGCTGGAGAGAGTAAATGCTTGCCTGAGTAATTTTGGAAATAAATAGGGTCCACAAGACTAAAGGGAAAAGAAAATGTGCATTATATTTGGCTTAATAGAGTTATTTTCCATGGAGATATAGTTTAATGATTCTAACACTTCTATACATGTGGTGGGATAGACAATTAAGTAAATTTATGATGGTTTGGAGGGGTCAGGTTTATTCATGCTGGAGTGCATGCATTTACTATTAAGAAGAGGAGGCTAGAATACTCCACATGTTACTGTACTAGAGTTGGAGGTGTTACAAACTTGTATTTAGTCTAATGTAGATATAGATGGTGACATAGAAATATTTATAGGGATGTCTATACAAGTTCTAGCACACATATATTTTCCTTTCGCTGTTAGTAAACAGGGCCTAGAAGCAGTGATATTCCAATAGAAACAAGGATATCCCAGACTTAGTTCTCTCTTTTTCTTAAATACCATCTTCTTTATTCCATAGAAACCAAGGGTCCTTAGAGAACTGCTTCCAGAGCTACAGCAGAAGGTCAGCCTGGGAGTCTTGCAGGATCACAAGGCAAACAAGTCCTCCGAAAAGAAACCAGTCCACAATGACAGAGTATTTTAAACAGAGAAAGGATCAAGCAGAAAAGTCTGCCTAAGGCCAGGTCTGAAATAACCTGGGTAAAAAGAAAAATCAGTAATTATTTTTCTCAATATAATAATTTTCAAGTTTGAGGCCAGCCTGGGCAACTTAGCAAAACTTATTCAAGACAGACAGACAGACAGACAGACAGACAGACAGACAGACAGACTGATAGATAAAAAGTTTGGACTTGTTTTTCAGTGTTAGAATGCTTGCTTAGCACGCACAAGGTCCTGGGTTCAATCCCCTCTAAAACAAATTCTAGGTCCTAGTCACATCATAATTGAATAAACAGTAAATGAATAGACAATCTGACAGTTTGATATATAGAAGAATATAAAACAATTTACATACTTACCTTGCCATCAAAATGTACACATACACTACATATAATGTCTCCAAAGATTAGAATATGGAAATGGAGAGAAAAGAGTAACTTTTCAATGAATAAATCTGACAAACATACCTTTGGGAAGTACTCAGTAGTAATATCCTACTAAATGAGAGTTACTTTTGACAAGATGTGACAAGAATAGCACTTTACACCTGTGATCTTCCTCTGAAATATCCATAACCTCAATCAAACTCTGAAAAAATATCAGGGCATTTTACAAACCATCTCACTAGGACTCCTCAAAGCAGTCAAGGTCATCTGGACATCTCAGAAACTGTCACCAGCAAAAGAAACCTAATGACACACGACAAGTGACTAAGTTGATATACTAGATAAAATTCTAACTCAGAAAAGGGCATTAGGTTAAGACAAATAATCCTAAAGGAAAATGAAAGAAACCGCACTCATGTTAACACTAATGTACCAATATTGGTTAATTATTTGTGACAATTACATCATCCTAATAATATAAGACATTCATAATGAAAGAAGCTGGGTATGAAGTACATAAAAACTTTTCTTGTATTTTCTTCTTACATTTTCTGTGAATCTATAACTATTCTAGTAAGGTTATTAAAAACACAACTCCAACCTTTTGAAAATCTTCTTGAGGGGATACAGATGGGGACAAACTAATACAGTTGTGAAATAAAAGGAAGCTGCTAACCTAAAGAAGCTGAGCAAATTTCTGTAATGTTGAACCACTTGCATATTTCTTCTGAAAATTTCTGACCATCCAGGTGAGGCATAGAAGATCAAACCAATATCTGGATACTCATATCTGCATACTTATTCTGCAGTTTGACATAGAAATGGTCCCTTGGTCCCAGAGAAAATCTTTATAATTTTCCAATCCTAGGACTTCACTTAAGAGGTAGGAATGAACTTCAAATAACCTTGAAAAGGTACCACCTGTCTCTCCTAGTGTGGCTGTCTGTTAATGCTGACATTTTCTTTCGAAAGTCCATTGTCTTGCTTCAGGTAATAGGTTCCTGGGGCAGGAAGTGAGCGGCAGGGAGGGCTGAGACAGGAAGAAAAGTCAGCTTAAAATTTATGATCTTACTGTGCTTATGAAATTACAAAAAGGAGCTAGCCTTGTTCTCGCTGGCCACAGACAAGTGTAGCTATAACTAAAATTTACAGGATGCATAAAAAGAATCACATCAGCAGAATGCTGTAAATCCTGGCTGGCCAGTCACCCTAGCAAATTCCTAATGGATTATCATGCCCTGGGGTTTAAATGGTTGTTCTTAAGAAGTACAGGTAAGTGACAGGTTAGATACACAAGCAAACAGTGATACCATTTCAGTTCGTGAACTTAGAATGAGCGGGATGGGAAGAGGCATCCTCTTAGCGGGAACTGAGAAGATGCCTGCAGGAAACTTTCACTCCAGTTCCTAGTGGACATCACTTTCCAGCAAGGCTAGAGCCCCAACCGTGTTACTGGAGAAGCCACTTCTGTGTATGGAGACCATGTAATGACCTGTGGTCATGCAAGGAAATGACTCTTCTGAGAGGCCAGTAGGTATTAGGCAGCGTTTTAATAGGTTTGGACTTTGTGCTGAGAGAAAGGAAAGCTGCTGAAGAACTATAAATGATGTGATCTTTGCATTTTAGAAATGTTCTTCCAGTTGCAGTGCAGAAGGAAATTAGGAGCCTTCTTGCAGTTATCCAAGTGAGAGATGGATAAAAGCTTCAACTAGAATAATAGCCATAGAGATGGAAGGGATACATTAATACAATGTTGCTCTCCAAGTATTTAGGCTATAACAGGAGAGAAGGCTCAAAAGTCATTCTACTTTTGTAGATAGAGCAGGAGGATAATATGGGTGTATACAGAAAGATAGGGAGTGAGGAGGAGCAGCAGTGTCTTAAACTGTGTTCCCTAGAATTAGGCTTTGAACTAGAACACACCTGCAGGAGACCTGTCTACAAACACTGCCCGGAGGTGCATCTTTGGGATGTGTAGAAGTTCTGTACTGAGTAGAAGAAAAATTTGCATTGCAAGGTGATTGTAACTGAGGCTTCTGCTGGGCCCAAAGTAGCTCCAAAGTTAAGCTGAAACCTTCAGAGTTGTCTCAAACAGAGAGGATGGCACCAGGTCCCTTCATCCCTCATTAATCCACTGCTGGCTCCAGGCTGCCACCTAGAAGATGTGTGCATTTCAACAAGAGCTTCCTATAGTCTGAGAGAATTCCTAGTAGGGAAATAGCTGTTGATATCCTGATAAGCAGGGGGATAACTACATGAACCCTGAACAGGGATTGGGAGATACACCACAAGGTTGTATTTCTTGCTGAGTCTAAGAGTCAAGGGAGTTACTAATATGCAAGATTGTAAAAGATCCTAGACTTCAAAAAGGCTGAGAAGCAATAAGACAGAACAAAAGTAATTTTTCTTTAGCCATGGCAAACACTGACTACCTGACCCTGTTTGAAACTGATTTGAATTTATGTCAATATTCAGGTTAGCCCATTGTGTTCATTTGTCTGAACCTGCTTCTGAACTAGTCAGTTGGCAACAGCCTTACTGGAGTAGCCATGCTTTCATACCTTGTACTGAGCTCATTGTAAGGTAACCCAATGTAGACATTCTATAGGATGTTGGCCAGTTCTACCCATACCATAAGCTTGGAACTGAGACCTGAATTGAAAATATGCTATCATACGGTATCATCACTTCATAGAAAGTAGCTGGGGCAAGGAGAAGAGAGAAAACTCCCAGCAGAGTGCGGAAGGTGAGGAAGAGAAACAGTTCAAGAGACTAAGACACCTTTGCCACACTTGTCAAAGTTTAATGTGTCAATGAATCACTTGCAGGGTCTTCTTCTAATATAGATTATGTGGGGCCGGAGGGTTAGCTCAGTGGTTCCGGCGCCTGCCGCGCAAGCGCAAGGACCTGGGTTCGATCCCCGGTGACCACATATAATGCTGGGCGTGGAGACACGCCCACCAACAATCAACACCGCATACCACAATGCCGGACGTGGTGGCTCACGCCTGTAATCCCAGCACTCGGGAGGCAGAGACGGGAGGATTGCTGA
>PVIC010004374.1:0-62987 GCA_004025085.1 Thryonomys swinderianus
GGGGGAGAGGGAGAGGGAGAGGGAGAGGGAGAGGGAGAGAAGACACGGAGGGTTAGTTCAGTGGTTCTGGCGCCTGCCTCACAAGCGCAAGGTCCTGAGTTCAATCCCTGGTAACCACATATAATGCTGGGTGTGGAGACACGCCCACCAACAATCAACACCGCATACCACAATGCCGGACGTGGTGGCTCACGCCTGTAATCCCAGCACTCGGGAGGCAGAGACAGGAGGATTGCTGAGTTCGTGGTGGCTTGCCCGGGCACCATAGTGAGCTCAAGGCCAGCCTGAACTACAAAGCGAGACCCTGTCTCAAAAAGCAAAAAAAAAAAGAGAGAGAAAAACACACACACAAATAATGAGTTTCAAAGTTTCTTACCATTTTATCTTGGAATATTCCAGTTTTTTCCCTGGTGAAAGATCTTTCTAGGATCTTGAGTAATCTTCTGGACATTTTATGCATTATCAATGTATTTTTAATGAATTCTGAATTCTGAAAATTTTAATGGATATTTACAATTACCTATTACATTTTTTTGTGGGGGTGGTGGGGGCAGGTTCTCACTATATAGTTCTGGCTGGCCTTAAACTTACTATGTAGTCTAGGTTGGCCTCAGACTCACAGCAATCCTTAGCCTCCTTAGTGCTGAGATTTCAGGCATATGTCACCACACCTGGCTTAGATTTTTTTTTTTTTTGTGGGACCAGGGACGGAACTCAGGCCCTTCTGTGTCCAAGGTTGGTGTGATACCACTTGAGCTAAATCCCCAGCCCTGGCTTAGATTGTTTTTATAACTGCAAGAAAGACTGTGCAACAGAAAATGTTTTCATACAGGCTACTGGCATGTACATTTTTGTGTTCTATCTACCCCTCTCACCCCAAACCACTAACTACCAAGCTCAGTGCAGTCAGTACATATTAGTTTTTTTTTTTTTCCCCAGTACTGAGGATTGAACTCACAACCTTGGACCTAAAAGGCAAGGAATAGTGGCACTGAGCTAAATCCTTGGCCACATACTAGTTTTTCAGTAAATATATCAATAATTTTTTTGTTTGTTTTGAGACAGGGTCTCACTTTGTAGTTCAGGCTGGCCCTGAGCTCACTATGTAACCGAGGCAAGCCTCAAACTCAGCAATTCTGTCTCTGCCTCCCAAGTGCTGGGATTACAGGTGTGAGCCGCCGGCACTGTGGTATGTGGTATTGATTGCTGGTGGGCGTGAGTCACCACGCCCAGCATTGTATGTGGTTCCCGGGATCGAACCCAGGACCTTGCGAACTGAGGACCTTGTGCTTGCGAGGCAGGTGCCAGAACCACTGAGCTAAATCTCTGGCCCATATATCAATAACTTTTCGCAAAGGGAATTTCAAGAATTATCAGGAAAATAATTGGAACAGAAATAATAAAGGGCTTATAATGTTGAGATCTATGTGAAGCCTTGTAAGTCATATAGTCCAGTCTCATAAACCTGAAGAGTGATCAAGTTCTCTTACCTTATTTATCTATTTATTTATTTAGGTATTTCTTTTGTATAGGGAATTGAACTCAGGACCTTGCACTTGGCAGACAGACAGTGCTATGGAGCCACTGAGCTACATTCTTGGCCTTTATTTATTTTAATTTTTATTTATTTTTGCAGGGAAGTGTTGCTTTTTTTTTTTGAGACAGGGTCTTGCTTTGTAGTTCAGGCTGGCCCTGAGCTCACTATGTAGCCTAGGCAAGCCTCAAACTCGGCAAGCCTCCTGCCTCTGCCTCCCAAGTGCTGGGATTACAGGCGTGAGCCACCACACCCAACACTGTGGTGTGTGGTACTGCTTGCTCATAGTATTGTTGTATGTAGATACCGGGGATTGAACCAGGGACCTTGTGCTTGCTAGGCAGGTGCCGGAACTACTAAGCTAAATTCTGGCCCTCATTTTTTTTTTTAATTATATGTGCTGCTAAAGTAAACGCATGCTTTTATTTTTTAATATATATTTTTATTAGTACATTTTCAGTACATAATGATTACATTCTTTGTGGAAATGGTGCATGTATATAACGTGTCTGAATTCTCTTCTCATCTTTTCCCTTCTCCTTCCATCTCTTGGTCCCCTTCCCTTTTGTACCTACTTCCTATTATCTTTCCTTTGTTTTGCTCTTTAACTTATCTATATTTTGAGTTTTTGATATGAGATGAACAATGAGATTTTTAAACTTGTGAGTCTGACTTATTTCACTTAATATTAAGGTCTCAGGGTGCATCCGTTTTCCTATAAATGACCCAAAAGAATTTCTGTATATTTCTATACATTACTTGAAGCAAATTAGTTAATTCAGTTGAGCTTACTTCATTGGAGACAGCCAGCTCCTATTTAATTGCTGGGGCTAATCTAGACACAAAGCATCTCTCCCTTGTGCCCTTCCTATTCTAACTCCTAGAGAAAGTTTGCCTGTCTGTGTGTTAACCTTTAGCAAACAGGTTTGAGAGCCGAGTTTGAGTGAAACAGTATGATCACAAAACCGAGGCATGAAAACCACAGGAATTATGGGGATCACAGAAGGGCTGGGCTATCACTCTGGGTCATGTGTCAGGGTTCCACTCTTATTCAGCTTACTTGTTCCCAGAGCATGTGTATGTGTGTAGTGCCCCTGTACACTCATCCACGTGCTTGTGTTCTAGGTTCTCCTATGGCACCAGCCAGCGTGGGAAACTGCAGCGTGGGCAACTGCAGCCCTGAAGCAGTGTGGCCCAAAACAGAACCTCTGGAGATGGAAGTACCCCAGGCACCCATTCAGCCCTTCTACAGCTCTCCAGAGCTGTGGATCAGCTCTCTTCCAAGTAAGTGAGCCTTGATCATTCTTGCTGGGTCTTATTTCCCATTCCAGTCCCTTTCTTGTCATGCCTTCTGCCTCTATTACAGCCACCTGCCTCCTAGTTTCCTTGTCTGCTTCCTGGCTTTGGATGAGTCACCAGGGAGTAAAAAATATCACTTATACATGTTTGTCCATGGGGATGCTCTGGTTGGTTAGGACTCCATGTTATTCCACTCTTAGGTGGGAAGGAGGCCTGGGTCTAAGTCTGGTTAGAGGATGATGAATGACCAGAACAGTTGTGGGAGAGGAAGGTTAAAGGCCATAGGTTTGAGTATAAAGTGGGTCTCAATTTTGAGGCGTATGGGGGGGCCTTTGTTGAACTGGGCCCACACTTATGTTAATAAGGTATCAATCTCATTGCCCTGATCACCTTTTCATGCCACATGTAGATATGTTGTGACTTTCAGAAAGAAGGCTTTCTTCTTACTACTGTAGTTTCTTTTTCTTTTTTTTGAGACAGGGTCTTGCTTTGTAGTTCAGGCTGGCCCTGAGCTCACTGTGTAGCCCAGGCAAGTCTCAAACTCAGCAATCCTCTTGCCTCTGCCTCCCGAGGGCTGGGATGACAGGCATGAGCCACCACACCCACCATTGCGGTATGTGGTACTAATTGCTGGTGGGCGTCAGTCACTATACCCGACATTGTAGTATGTGGTTACCAGGGATTGAACTTGGGACCTTGCTCTTACAAACCAGACACTGGAACCACTGAGCTAAATCCCCGGCCCCAACTCTGGTTTCTTAAAACAACTAAAAATTAAATACAGACTAATTACTTTAGTGTTTAGCTCTTTCTACTGGTTATTGGTGCAGAGATTCAGTCTGTGGCATGGGACATCAGGATCCAGAACTTGGCTTGGTAAAATTCTGTCCCTTAGGGTAGAACAGAGATAGTATAGAAAGGCCTTAACCTTTGATTCAAAGCAGCCTTTTTTGTGAATATCCCAGGGATGTGTTGACACCTCCTTTTATTGCAGGAAGTTTAACTACGTTACAGGCCTTTTTTTTTTTTTTTTTTTTTTTTTTGAGACAGGGTCTCACTTTGTAGTTCAGGCTGGCTCTGAGCTCACTATGTAGCCCAGGCAAGCTTCGAACTCAGCAATCCTCCTGTCTCTGCCTCCCGAGTGCTGGGATTACAGGCGTGAGCCACCACGCCTGGCATGTTACAGGCCTTCTTGAGTGCCAGTCAAAAGGTAGCTTGATCTTGATGGACATGTGTGACTCTTAGGGATGGACAGGATTCTCATTGTCTCCTGTTTCCATGCAGTGACTGACCTGGACATCAAGTTTCAGTACCGTGGGAAGGAGTATGGGCAGACCATGACTGTGAGCAACCCCCAGGGCTGCCGGCTCTTCTATGGGGACCTGGGCCCCATGCCTGACCAGGAGGAGCTCTTTGGTCCTGTCAGTCTGGAGCAGGTCAAATTCCCAGGGCCAGAGCACATCACCAATGAAAAGCAGAAGCTGTTCACCAGCAAGCTACTGGACGTCATGGACAGAGGACTGATCCTGGAGGTCAGCGGCCATGCCATTTATGCTATCCGGCTGTGCCAGTGCAAGGTGTACTGGTCTGGGCCATGTGCCCCATCACTTGTTGCCCCCAACCTGATTGAGCGACAAAAGAAGGTCAAGCTCTTTTGTCTGGAAACATTCCTGAGTGGTGAGTCTTTTATTATAAGAATGATGCTGGGATTGCTTCCTGGGAGTTTATTTGCCTCTGTGCTTTTTTTGATCCTTCTTTTCCTGGCTCAGCAAAGACCTTAACCACACAATTTCTTTTGGGAGAAGTCAAGGGGGGGGGGGTTTAAAATATGAAAGCGATCTAGGCAATGCAGAAGGTAGAAGATATTTTTAGATTGGTTGTAATTACCACCAAACTTTGTCAGCTTGTCTTTAATTTTGGAAGGAAACACGATCATACTCAGCAAAGCATGTACTTTTCCTGAGGGTGAATTCAAGCAGTTTTAGGGACACCACTGAAATTTGGATTTCACAGTATGATTGGGCTCCAAGTTTAGAACAATCTTATTTTCCATAAATGATGGCCCTGAGCTCACTATGTAGTCCAGGCAAGCCTCGAACTCACAGCAATCATCCTGCCTCTGCCTCCTGAGTATTGGGATTACAGGCATGAGCCACCATGCTCAGCATTGTGGATGTGATATTGGGGATTGAACTCAGGACCTTCAGCTTGCAAGACAGACACCAGAATCACTGAGAATCCCTGGCCCAGGAATGTTCTATATTACTGCTGTTCAATATGGTAGCCATGAGCCACAAGTGGCTATTGAATAGGTAAGTGTGGCTGATTCAACCAAGTAATTTTATATTTTAGTTAATTTAAAATTGAAACACATGTGACTAGTGTATCAGGTAGTCTGTAAGATGGTGTTTACCAAATAGATCTGAAATGACCCCAGTGTCAAACTTTTCTACTTTCTGCAGAACTCATTGCCCACCAGAAAGGACAGATAGAGAAGCAGCCCCCATTTGAGATCTACTTGTGCTTTGGGGAAGAGTGGCCAGATGGGAAACCCTTGGAAAGGAAGCTCATCTTGGTTCAGGTGAGGAATAAGGACACCATAACAACTCTTTGCTTTGTCAGTACTTTATTCCCAGGTCCAGTGGAGTCCTGACTGAGCACCTGTCAGTCCCACGTATTTTAATCCAATCAGATGGTACAGTAGGGTCATGCTAGGACCAAACTTGAGATAGGTGGCTGACTTAGTGGTGACTTCCATTCCTTATTTTATTTTTGTTGAAACTTTACAAGATATGACTCCATTCAGCTTTTCTTTTTCTTCTTTTTTTTTAAGACTGGGTCTCGCTTTGTAGTTCAGGCTGGCCCTCAGCTCACTATGTAGCCCAGGCAAACCTCAAACTCAGCAGTCTTCCTGCCTCTGTCTCCTGAGTGCTGGGATTACAGGCGTGAGCCACCACGCCCAGCACTGTGGTATGTGGTATTGATGGCTCGTGGGTGTGAGTCACCACACCCAGCATTGTATGTGGTTACTGGGATGAACTCAGGGCCTTGAGTTTGCGAGGCAGGTGCTGGAACCACTGAGCTAAATCTCCAGCCCCTCCATTCAGCTTTTCTTAGAAAACCATTTGAGTTGTTTTGAAGAATGTAATTTTTAATTTTGATTGATTGATTGGAGACAGGGTCTCACTTTGTAGTTCAGGCTATCCCTGAGCTCACTATGTAGGCCAGGCAAGCCTCGAACTCAGCAGTCCTCCTGCCTCTGCCTCCCAAGTGCTGGGATTATAGGCATGAGTCACCATGCCCAGCTGAAGAATGTAATTTTATTCTAGGAATGGCAGCAAGGGGTTGGACTTGAGTTGTACACTGAGGCAGGCAAAAATGGCACTTGGTCTAAAATCTTGCCAATGCATTCATGTGGGGATGTGGTATGATGCTGTACCTACATTCTGAAGGTTCAGTTGAACCAATTTCTAGAGTGGATACTGGCAAGATGATCTGGAGAGAGGAAGATGTGTCTCAAAGCTAGAGGAGTCTTCCCCAGAGACCCACTAGTCCTGTCAATCCTGGGTCTCTCCTGAGCAGAAATGTATGTGCTCTGTCATAAACAGGTCATTCCCGTGGTGGCTCGGATGATCTACGAGATGTTTTCTGGTGACTTCACACGCTCCTTTGACAGCGGCAGTGTCCGCCTGCAGATTTCGACTCCAGACATCAAAGATAACATCGTCACTCAGCTGAAGCAGCTATACCGCATCCTCCAAACCCAGGAAAGCTGGCAGCCCATGCAGCCCACCCCCACCATGCAGCTGCCCCCTGCCCTGCCTACCCAGTGATCAACTACCCCTACCCCTATATTGTATATATATGAATTGTTTTTAGATCTACCTAGATTTTAAATCTTTCTTTCCTCTAACATTACAAGTCTGTAACTTCAAGTGTGTCTACCTTTTAAGTTGATTTAATTTATGGAAAATTGCCTTTTTTTTTTTTTTTTTTGAGACAGGGTCTTGCTATGCAGTTCAGGCTGGCCTTGAACTCACTATGTAGCCCAGGCTGGCCTTGAACTCTTGGTGATATTCTTGTCTCAGCCTCTAGAGTGCTGATATTATAGGCATGCACCTCCACACCCTGTATCCTTTTCTTTTTCAAACCTGATGGTAGTATGATATAGTAAAAGGAGATTAGGTAAAGATTAGGTTTGGAAAAAAAAAAAAAAAAGATTAGGTTTGGGAATTTGGACACCAGGGTATCAACTACAGCTTTTCTTCTACTGTGACTTTGAACAAGTCATTTAACTTCTGGGCTTCAACCTTATTAGTTGTAAATAAGTAAAAATTGGAATAATGCCCAAGTTTCATTCAGATTTGAAACTGATTTGATCACTTCATTCTATTTTGTTCCCAAACTGCCTGGAAAAGAACCTTGTTGCATTGTTCTTGTACTCATTTTTTTTCTTGCTTTCATTAAAGTTTCCTCAAGCCTGATTTGTCCAGGATTGAGCTTTGTTTGACCTGTTCTGCTAGTACACTAAGTTGGTTCCCTGATGGGGGAAGAGGGAAAGGAGCTGACTGGTTGCCTAGGAACCTGGCTTGGTATCTAAATAGAAATGGGTGCCAAAGTCTGAAAGTAACCCAGCCTGTGGAGTAAAAAGCTCATAAATTGAACTTAAAGGGAAATTAGAGATGTAGAATGCTTTAGGGGTTCAGTGAAAGAGTGGATTGTTGGAGTTTACATCGTGTGCTAGTTACCTTTTCCTCACTGCTGAGACAAAATACCCAATACTCAAAGTTTTAAAGGAAAAAAGGTTTAGTTAGTTCAGTTTGTAGAGGTTCAGTCCATAAGCATCTGGCTCTGAGGCAGGGTGGCACATGGCAGAGGGGCAACATGGTGGTGGAAGGCACCCACAGCAACAAGGGAGAAGACCAATCAGTGGACTGATTTGGTAATCACACCCTATTCCCAGGGTCACACACTCTGACTCAGCCACCTGTGACTGCATGAGGCTTTAGGCGACCATCCAGACCCAAACTGTAAACCCTTGTTACAGTCCAATCTCCTCTATATGTGTGTGGCGGGTGAGCACATAGCCAGTGGTCCGCTCAGAGTCAGGAGCTCCCTTTTTCTTGTTCTCTTCTCTGATGAAGACCTGAAAGTAAGCTAGGTGTTTGGTCACACTCCTCTGACTGCAAAAAAGGACAGTTCTTGTTTGGAGATGTATAAAGGTCTTCTTATCATTTGGATTTTTTTTCTTTTTTTTTTTTTTTGAGACAGGGTCTCACTTTGTAGTTCAGGCTGGCTCTGAGCTCACTATGTAGCCCAGGCAAGCCTCGAACTCAGCAATCCTGCCTCTGCCTCCCACGTGCCGGGATTACAGGTGTGAGCCACCACACCCAGCTATCATTTGGATTTTTGCAGCTGGAAAAAATGAGGCCTTGGTTGTGTTAAGGCAAGGGTAAGGCAGGGCTGGGCAGTGGTCTTCTACGAAAGGCCCACCTAGCCTAACCTGCTGATTACCCTCATTGGAGCAGAGTTCTGGGTGTGAACAACGAAAGCACAGCAGGTGCCAGTGTCACAAACTGGCCTGATTTAGTAAATTTCTCAGCTCCCAACTGGTTTCTAATCAAATTATACACCATTTAGACTCTGGGACCAAAATTAAAAGCAAGATGTGAATCTCTGGTTGTAGGAGCAAGCCTTTGTGATGTCTGTCAGTACTTGTGATGGAGCACATGTTTGATCTAGGACCCTTCAACCAACCTCCTACTTTTCAAATAATAAAAGCTCAACTAATCAAATGTGACAATGGGCCTTTTTGTTGTTGTTACTGGGAATTGAACTCAGGATCTTACACTTGCCAGGCAGGTGTGGCACCATGAGCTAAATTTCCCAGCCTAGGACTTATTTACTTAAAATGTGTAAGCCTGAGTTTTAGGGTCTGTTAGAGACCTAGTGGAATCTTCTATTATGAAAGCATGCATTAGAGCCTATCTACACTCATATCTTTTACCAGGTACTGAATTAAAAGTAGATCAAAGATTTATCCAAACAATCTGCTGGAAGATAAAATAGGTACAACAAGGCTTTTGAAGACAGGGATAAGTAAGGATTTTCTATGGGTCAAATGGAATTTCTAGTTTTAAGAATCTTCATACTGATTATAACTATAATTGCACAAAATATTACATCAAAAATCAGCAAATGGGATTATATCAAATTAAAAGCTGCACAACAAAGGAAACAACCAACAGAAGAGACAACCTACAGAATGGGGAAAAAATTTTGCCAGCCACTACTCAGGGGACTGACATCTAGATGATATCTATGAAGAATTCAGTGTAGGCACAGCTGGGCCTGGTGTTGCACACCTGCAATCCTAGTACTGAAAGCTGAGGCAGGAAGATTGATGCAGGTTTGAGACCAGCCTGGATTATATAGTGAGTTCAAGGCCAGCCTGAGCTACACTGCAAGGCCCTGTCTCAGAAAAAACAAAGTAGCACCTGCCTATAGTTCCAGCATTTGGAAGCTGAAGCAGGAGGATCACTGCAAGTTTGATGCCAGCCTGGGCCACTGTATTCTCCCTTTCCTGGATGGCCCGACCTCAGGCATGCACTTCTTTTCCTATATTTACTTACCCAAGCATGCTCTGCACAGCCTGTTTCTTTTCCTACCTTTAAAAAAAACTTGAGAAGAAAATAAGGAAAAACAAGGCCAGCATGAAGTAGACATATCCTGTCTCAAAAAAAAAAGGGAGAATAAATAAAAAACTTAGGCTCCCCCCATAAAAGACACATTCAAAAAATGGGCAACTGTAATGAATATGTACTTCTCAGAAGTACAAATGGCCAATAATTGAAAAAAAATGTTCAACATCACTGGATATTTGATGAACAAAATTAACACAGCACTGGGCCGGAGGGTTAGCTCAGTGGTTCCGGCGCCTGCCTCGCAAGTGTAAGGTCCTGAGTTCGATCCCCGGTAACCACATATAATGCTGGGCATGGAGACACGCCCACCAACAATCAACACTGCATACCACAATGCCGGACGTGGTGGCTCACGCCTGTAATCCCAGCACTCGGGAGGCAGAGACGGGGATTGCTGAGTTTGTGGTGGCTTGCCTGGGCACCATAGTGAGCTCAGGGCCAGCCTGAACTACAAAGCAAGACCCTGTCTCAAAAAGCAAAAAAAACAAAAAATTAACACAGCACTGAAATTCCATCTTCAGAAAGAATGGCTATACTCAAGAATTCAAATCCTGTTAAGGCAATTGGGGAAAATGAATCTTTCTACACTGCCAATGGAAACGTTACTAATACAACCACTATGGAAATCATATGAAGATTCCTTGAACTAAAACTAGGAATTCCATCTGACCCAGCTATTCCCCTTCTAAGTATCTTCTTGAAAGAGTTATACAGGGCCAGAGGGTTAGCTCAGTGGTTCCGGCGCCTGCCTCGCAAGCGCAAGGTCCTGAGTTCGATCCCCGGTAACCACATATAATGCTGGGCGTGGAGACACACCCACCAACAATCAACACAGCATACCACAATGCCGGGCGTGGTGGCTCACGCCTGTCATCCCAGCACTCGGGAGGCAGAGACAGAAGGATTGCTGAGTTCGTGGCGGCTTGCCTGGGCACCATAGTGAGCTCAGGGCCAGCCTGAACTACAAAAGCAAAAAAAAAAAAAAAAAGTTATACATAGTACAAAAATACATGCATACCCATGTTTATAGCAGTACAACTTATAATAGCTAGGTTTTTTTGGGGGGGTGTTGGTTTTCTTGAGAAAGTTTCACTGTGTAGTTGAGGCCGGTCTTGAACTCAGTATGCAGCCTAGGGTGGCCTCAAACTCACAGAAACTATCCTGCCTCAGCCTCTGGAGGGCTGGGATTACAGGTGTGACCCACCATTCCCAGTTTTGTCCTTTTTTTTCTTAAGGGCTCTGTTAGATAACTCCTGTGTTGGCTATGACACTCGCTTGAAATGTCTTCTCCCTTGCTTCCACTTTGCTTAAGACTGGAAAGGGTGTTAGATTTTTACCAGCTCCTCTTTATCCTCACTGTGCCTCCACCACCACTAGATTAAAGATATAAAGAATGAACTGTAGGTAAATTGGGAGAATAAGTTGTTGGGCGGTGGCTTTGGATCTAATCAAGTCTCTTTCCCAGGTAATTAGGCCCCTGGCTATGTGTTATATAGCACTATAAATCATCTTTCAGAATAACCAAGTCTCTAGTTGTTTAGCATCTATATCTTGCTTGACTATAAACTTGCTGAAGGTGATGGGCAACCCACTTTTGGGTGCCCCTTCTGTCTCTTAGATAGAAGCCTTCAATAAACTTTTCCTCTTAAAAAAGGAAGCAAAAACAAAAAACAAAAGAGATAAAACTTGCTGAAGGTGAAGACTGTCTTGGTCTTTGCCCTAAGTTCTCTTCTCAGCTTCCTTGTGCTTTTTTTTTTTTTTTTTTTTGGTGGTACTTGGGATTGAACTTGAGACCTTGTGCTTTCAAGGTAAGCATGGCACCACTTAAGTTAATTCCCAGTCCTTCTGCTATAAATTCTAACATGATTTGTCTTCCATGTGGGCCTTATTTTCAGGGAGACACGGGGTATGGTAGTCCTTACAACATTGTCTGACAGTGTGTTCTCAAAAAAATTGTTGCTGTAATAAATGAGTTACATCACATAAGTCTTCCATTTGGAGGATTTATTGCTCACTATATGGGAAAATAAATATGGGGAAGAAAAAAATTCTAAAAGTAAGAGAACTAGCTATTAACTTCTAATCTCGTACTCTGACTCCCTCTGAGCTAATCAATAGGCTGGCAGCTCGCATAAGCTGGTCTTCCTTCTTTGCGCGTCTGTCTTTAGTTAACACGTTGCAGTTTACAGATTCCACAAAACCAGAAGCAAGGGTCACCTGCTAGTTCCTTTGGTCTCTTTCCTGCTGCCCATACATTTGGGGATTTCTCAGATACTGGTGTTTTCTCAAGAAATTCTTTAATAGGTCAAATTACTGGAGTTAAACGCATTAACCCCTAAGTCAACTCTTTTTCTTCCTAACGAGCTAACTGAAAAAAAAAAAAAAAATCTCTGGATCTTCGCTTCTCGTTTGACTCCTAAAGCTTACAGGTCTCTGAAGGTTGGTTTCTATCTCTTTTATAAATATCTCCACACATATTGATTCTGAGTGAACACTCACGCCTTCGCACCCTGAGCAGAGTTCTCTGTGAGAGTAGCGCCTTTAGGATTTAGGGACGTCAAAATTTAAAAAAAAAAAAAAAAGGAGCTGTACAGTACCATCCCAGGTGAAGATATTCTGCAGAGTATATCAGTTGTCATCTAGAAAGGCGAGTTTCTCCAGACACAAATCAAAGCATGTTCACTATGTGCTGCGTGCCGGGTCTCTAGCTTACCGTGTAAGTGGGCTACGAAACTTCGCTCTCAGTCCAAGGCACTTTCACTGGCTGCCGTTCCTTTCCTCCGCTTCCGCCCCTCCCACTCCTTGGACATTTTGGCGGGGGGGGGGGGCTCTTACCTGGCCGGAAGGGGTGGGAGCAGGAGGGCCTTACTTCCTGTACGTCACCGAGCGTCCCGGCCTGCTCTAACTCGAGGCAAGCGAAGCCTGTTGATAACGTCATCGAAGCGAGACCGAGGTTTGTTGAGGCCCGGGGGATGCGCAGGCGCAACAGGATGTTTTCGTCACTTGGGACTGAGTCGGTTGCTAGAATCTTCTAGCAGGAGGGATTTCCAGTGCTGTTGTGAGGCGCTGAGCCTAGCCGCCTTTGTGGCAACCTGCAGGAAACCGGAAGGAGCTCTCGTGCCCGCGAACCTGCAGCGGAAGTGGAAGCACTGAGGTAGAACTCGGCTTTGTATAAGGCACTGTAATTAATGTGAGGTGTGTGTGTGTTGGAGGGATCCCATATTCCCACAGTGTTTGGGTATCTGTTAAATGGGGAGGCGGGGTCAGAAGTAAATACAACCCTCCTGCCGTATTAGCGGATTTATTAATGTTTCAGGGTGAGATAGTTGTTAATCAGGTTATTTTTACAGCTGTTCATCAGGGAAAGAGAAAGGAAATATGGCAATGGAAATAATTCATTTGGAATTTTGAGATCTGTCCCGGAAGGGTGGTCTTGGGTGAACTGCAGTGAATTTTGCTAGACTTCCCTGCCTTTTTTCTCTGCTCTACACTTTCCGGTTTGAAACAGAGAACATAGTTTGCAACTTGCAAAATTTAGAAGAGAAGTCAGAGATCTCCTGTAAGGCCAGAAAGACACGAATTTGGGACCAAGGCAGCACTGATGGATCCATATTGTCCGGCCTGCATCAACCTTCAAAATTGGATAGACAAAATGACTTATAGGAGGTACAAGACCTTATGGGAAGGCTGCTGGTAAATTTCCTGGTATGTCACTGACTGGTGTTAATTCCCTGCTACCACCTTGTTTCTAGGCTCGAGTGTCTGGAGCTGAAATGCAACCTGGGAAAGGAACTGTGGCTAGCTAAGGAGGCCATGCTTGAAGTTGTTTCCTGATCTCATGTCAACACCAAGCCCCCAGCTGCTGGTGGCAGCTGCTCAGCAGACCCTGGGCATGAGAAAGAAAAAAGGTCCATCTAGAGCCGTCTGCCTTCACTTAGCTGGAGAGGTGCTAGCTGTGGCTCAAGGGGTGAAACCAGCTGTGCTCTATGATTACAACTGTGTAGGAGCATTGGCACTCCAGAGGTATCTGGAGGAGCTGCAGAGGCTGGGTGTCCTCAACCCGGGACTTCACATTCTTGAGATTGGAGAAAATATCCTTATTGTTAGTCCTAAGCATGCACATCAGCACTTGGAGCAGGTGCTGCTTGGTTCTGTAGCATTGGTGGATGTTTCCAGCTCTCATCCACACCCTTCCCTCTGTTCCCTGGACCAGTTTCAGGACCTGAAGGTCTTCGTGACTGAAATCATCACGCATTTGCAGGAGCTACAAAGAAACTTATCTATAGGAGTCTGTCCTAGTAAGCTCCATTCCTCAGGGTGGAATCTCTGTACTGTATTTGGGCTCCTTCTGGGCTATCCTGTCTCATACACCTTTCAGCAGCACCAGGGAAATGACAACTGTTTGAGCTTGATCCCGCTACGGGTGTTCACTGCCCGAACCTCATGGCTGCCAGGGCAGCCCCCAGTCTTGCTCTATTCCTTTAGTGTTCCAGAGAGTTTGTTTCCGGCCTTGAAGGATATTCTAAATACCTGGGAGAAGGACCTCAGAACCCGATTTAGAACTCAGGATGAGTTTGGTGACATCAGCATCACCTCTGAAGTAGTCACACTGCCAGCTGTGGCCCTCTAACTTTAAGTCTCCTTCCATATAAAAGGGATCCTGTAAGTAATCATCTCAGAGTTGAGGATGTCAACCAGGAATCATTTCAAGTACCAATTCTAAATGTTTGGAGAATAATAGTAAAGAATGTGGCATTCTATCTACTAAACATGAGAGTGGGAATAGGTGGTGGTGGTAGTGGTAGCTTTGTAGTATGTATTTGTTATTCTCTATTGGAGAGCCTTCCATGAGCAGAGATGTCTATTAATTTTGCATTGGATAAGAGAAGGAAAGAGACAAGGGGGAAAAGGGGTTGTGGAGGATAAGCAATGGGTCCTTGTAGCCTGCCCTGTGGTAGGAGGAGGACTATATGTTTCTGCATGTTTATATATGTACTTCTAACTGAATTGGACCGAGAGTGGATCAGCATACTTAAGTAACACACCTGGGAGATGACAGTGTTACTAAGGAATAAATCAAGACATCCAGGGAACAGTTTGGTGAGGTAAAATTTATTTACAATACCTTAAAAAAATAATAATCTCAGAAATTCCAGTTTATTTGGAGGAAGAATTCAAGGTATGAAGTACCCAAACATGAGTTTTTTGTTGAACTGTGTTGTTTTGATTTTTACCCCAGGAAGCTGCCCTAAGTTTTTCAGATCATCAGGCTGTCTTTGTTGGCCAGGAATATTGCCAGTGCTGTAGCAATCAACACCATCAGCATTGGGAGCCATCGGCTACATTGCCTCTGTGCAGAGAGAGAGGGAGAAAGGAGAAAGCAGCCATGAGTTGGAGAAAAGATGGGCAAAAGTAATCCTATTCTAGCTCAGTGAAAAATCTTGGTTCTGTGTCCTGGTTTCTGTCACCTCCTTTCAGATAATACCACTTTACTAGTAGTGGTTGTTAGCCCAGGGAGCATAAATAGGGGCTAGACATTTAAATACTGAAGAGAATAATCAAGGATAGAAAACCAGTACAATTATATTCTGAGGTCTCTCCTCCCTCTGTGCTTTTCCTGTTCACAAAGAATACTCTTTCCTACTTGAGCTAATACACGTTGAATATTCCTTATCTGAACTGCTTGGGAACAAAATTGTTTCAGATTGTGAAGTTTCTCAGTATTGTAGTACTTATTTAGGCTTTACCAGTTGAGCATACCTAATTTTAAAAACCCCAAGTTCCAAATACTTTGAAATCTGAAATGCTCCAGAACATTTTGAACATCATGCTATTACTGATCAAAAAATTTCAGATGCAGAGCATTTTCAGATTAGGGGGCTGGAGTTGAGCTCAGTGATTCTGGTCCCTGCCTGGCAAACACAAGGTCCTTGGTTCAATCCCTGGTAACCACATACCATAATACCTGGCATGGTGACTCATGCCCACCAGCATTCAGTATCATGTACCACAATGCCGGAGGCAGGAGGATTGATGAGTTCAAGGCTTGCCTGGGCTACACTGTGAATTCAGGGTCAGCCTGAACTACAAAGTGAGACCCTGCCTCAAAAAAAATTTTTTTTCAGATTAAGGATGTTCAACCTATAGTAAGTTTCTCTTGGTGCAAGAGTTCCATGAAAACTGGACTCATTTCTTTTCATGGTTCCATGGTTTCACGTCAGCATAGTATAAACCAAATGGTGCAGGACAGGATCGCCAGTGTTGGTATGGGCTGATAAATTCTATCTGCAAGGTTTGGCTGAAAAAGGAATTGTCCCATCAGCATCTAGAGTTGTACAGGAAGATAGACTGTCTTACTCTGGGAGGCAGTTGCAGGCTGTGGTTCAGCTCTTCGCGACAGTGCTGTAGCTTGTGGAGGCAGGAAAGGTACTCGTCACTGAGGTTTTCTAACTCTGAATGCAGTTCTGTGCACTGGGGAGGACATAACCAAGGTCATCACCGCCAGGTCTGTCTGGGCATAACCCAGGAAGGGGAGACTGACCTGACTGAGGTATTCCTTCACCTGTGGAGCCACTGTCCTTCCCCAGCCTTTCTTAGGGATTTCAGTCTATCTTCCTAATGTCTCTCCTAGTTTGTCTGGAATGTGTCTGTTGAAACAGTTATGTTCTGTATATTACATTTTATCCATGTAAATTTTTTTTTTTTTTGAGACAAGGTCTCGCTTTGTAGTTCAGGCTGGCTCTGAGCTCACTATGTAGCCCAGGCAAACCTCGAACTCAGCAATCCTCCTGTCTCTGCCTCCCGAGTGCTGGGATTACAGGCGTGAGCCACCACGCCCGGCTGCATGTAAATGTTTTTATGGAACAGTATGTGCACAAATGCCTTGTAAATGGGGATGCCAAAAAATGAAGTTGTAGTACAAAAGCCCAGAAGAGATTTTAGTACAAGTTTGTTCTGTGGAGTGGTAGTTTCAGAATGCTGACAAGGACATGTGTGCACCTAGGGAAGCTTTTGCTATTATTTATGAGACACTATTTAAAGCTTCCCAAGATACTCAATGTGGGACAAAGCTCGAGAAGTTAATTACCAGATGTGTTTGAGCTGAGGTTTACATTCGAAAATGTAATAAAATAAAACTTTAAATAGGGACTGGATAAGTAAGGCAGATAAATGATTGACATACCATCCCAAAAGCAGAGTGGTTTTATATGGGCACATGAATACCTGCACACATCTAATCACAATTTAAACCAAAATCCTGTTTTCTGTTTCCCAGCAGTTTCCCCTGCTGCTCAGGGATGACCCCTCACAGTCTGTCACTGTCTCACCTCCTGTTCCTTAGCCTGGAGCTGCAAAGTCTTCTCTTGCAGCTGGCCTCTGAGATCCCAGTCTTTGTTCTTCCCTGAATGCTCAGGATCCAATTCCTGGGAAGGATTTGGTGTCCACACAGGTAAAGCCTGATCTAAAAAAGCAGTGAGAGTGAGGTGTAGGCCCCTGAGGAAAGTGCCTATCCTTGAGAGCTTAGGAGTGAGGGAAGAACCAGCCCTAAAAGGAATGCAGTGGAAATTTCTGGCTTAGAGGATTTCACTGGGACATTTGACAGCTGGAGTTTGAGCTCCTTGAGAGCAGGATTGGCACCTTAACTTCTTTGGGTCTTAGACTTGTCTGATGTCAGGTACTTTTAGTGGATTCTTATTAATTGAATTTCCTTGGCTGTGTGTCATGTATTTCATATACTCAAAAGCTTGTTGAGTTTCAGTACAACTTTTTCCTCCCTTATACCCTTTCAAAGTTATGAAAATAGCATTCAGATCCTAGGATTGATTGTATGTGATTAAACATGGTGTTTTTTGATCCATTTATAGACTTGTCTTAAGGGTGAAAATAGCCCAGGACTAGAAATGAGAATTCTGGATTTTCATCTTAACTGTGTCCTTTATTTGTATGAATAGAGACCTATGTAATTTCTGCCTTCTCTTGTGTATTATGCCCAGTGACTGTGAGGAAAAAAGAAGAGGCTGTGTGGTATAAGTGAGAAGCTATTTCCCCCTGTATACATTGAGTTCTCGTGAAGCTTGGGCAGCAGATATTTTAGAGCTAAAGTGAGACTGCTTTTTGCATGCTCTGTGGTTTGGGGCCGGGGAGTAGGGTGTGGTTTGGGGCCGGGGGAGTAGGGTGTGGTTTGGAAAGTTCAGTGTAAAAACTGACATGAAATCCTGAATTCAAAATCAATTTATTGAAATGTTCAGCATAAACATGTTTTCAGGGAAAACAGAAATCCTTTTCCACACTTTATGTACCTCTTAGGACAGAGTGCTAACTAGAGAGGTGTCCCCAGGGCCAGTGATCATTCCTTAAAGGACTCCCCTAGACCCATAACTTAACAGACTCCTGGAACTGGGTGGAATTCCAAGAGGTCATGTAGTTCATCCTCCTGCCTCTAGATGGGCAAGCAAAGAGTATTATCTGAGGATTTGTGCTAGTAGTAAGTTTGCTGACCTTTCTGTAAGAGTTTCTCCTGTTCTTGAAGCTGTAAAGATTGATTCTGAAGCAGACCTGTTGGGAAACAAAAGGAACTTGTCTGGGCTAGCATATTTACTGCAGAGAACCTCTTCAGATCTAATTTTTATATTCCTATCTGTTATGAATCGAAATTTATTGAAATCCTAACAGCCCACTAACTCAGAGTGTGACTTCCTGGGAGATAGTATTTTAGGAGTAATCAAATAAAAATAAGGTCATTATGATGGGGTCTCATCTGGACACCTGGAGTCCTTACAAGAAGAGACATGCTGAAAATGAGGAAGTAAAGACAGAGAAGATGACTGTCCACAGAGCCAAAGGAGAAAGCCTGGAATAGAGCCTTCTTTCAAAGCCCTCATATAAAACTACCCTGCCAACAGCTTGATTTTGGACTTCTGGCTTACTGAACTGTGAGACTGTATTCCTGGTCTTCAGGTTCCTCATATGTGGTATTGTTGCAAATATATTATTCTCATGTCTTAGCTTTCAAGTCTGCTCAGAGGTTACCCTAAGAAAACTTGCTGGGCATGGTGGTACATACTTGTAATTTCAGCACTCAGGAGGCTGAGGTAGAATAGCCAGGAGTTTGAGGCCTGTCTAGGTTACTAGTGAGTTCAAGGCCAGCCAGAAGTACATAGTAAGACTATCTCAAAAAAAAACCTCTCTCCTAAGAAAGGAAAAGCTTTCCTAGATGACTGTATGTAAAATAGCAATTATTTTCCCTTTAACTTGCTTTTATTCCTTCCCATAGCAGCAATTAAGACTTGACACACACATTTTTTTCTTTGTTTTTAGTCATAAAAGCCCTCACTGGGCTGGGGATATAGGCTTTTTTTTTTTTTTTTTTTAGGTACAGTGCTCAAACTTGGGCCTTGTGCTTCCAAGGTACATATAGTACCACTTTAGCCAAATCCCTGGTCTGAGGATGTAGTTTAGTGGCACTGTGTCTACTTTGCAAGTGCAAGGTCCTGAGTTTGATCCCAGGTACTGCAAAAAACAAGAAAAGCCCTCTTCTGGATGAGAGAGCTTACTTGGAATGATGTCAGCTTTACAAAGGAAAGAATTATTAGTTATTATATTTTCAGTATAAATTCAGGGGTGCCTGACACTATTTTTGAACCTAGTGAGCAAGGTGTGACATTCATAGATGTAGTAAGTTAGAATACATAAGAAGCAATCATAGAACTCCAGTGCTTTTTAAAAATTGCAGTTCTTGTAGAAATGCAAATGATTGTTACTGACATGGAAGGAGAACAATAAGGAAAAAAGACCTAAAGTTGACTTACACCTTGTGAAGTGCTGTGTAAATGCCTCTAGTTCCCAAGGAGTATATCTGGAAATGCATGGGGACTAGGACCTGCCAGAGATGGCCCTAGTCCTTCCTGGGAGAAGCACCAGGATCACCAAGCAGCCTTGAATGCCAGTCTGAGGGTTTGGAAGGACACTTACTCTGTAGTTGCTGTACTTGGCTCACCAGGGCGCATTTCTCCTCTTCAGACCTCTTTAGTTGATCTGAAAATGAAATGCAGACAAAATAGAAGAACCCGGCTTAATGAACTGGATACCTGAGGGTGGAGCCAGTGAAAGGGCCTATCTTGTCTGTGGCTCTGACAGTCACACGGAGGCTGCTGTGCTTCCTAGGGCCCCAATTCTGAAGCAGTGGATCAGCCCACGCACCTTCTTACCAGTCATGTTGGCACCCACTTCTTGGGTTGAACTAAGGGCTGTATTTTCACATTATCTGGTCTTTACCTGATGTAGCTGTGGATACCTTTGCTCAGCCTTGAATTCAATGCTCAGCCTTGAATTGGCCTAATCTTTCTCTTTCAAAGCAAGAATGTGGCCTTGACACTGGTGACTAATTAGGGACAGTTGTGATTTGGCCCCAGGGATGGGCTGCGGAAGGGCATTTACATGACAGTCTGGAAGGGCATTTACATGACAGTCTGTAGTGCAGCAAATTAATTTTCTTCTGGGCTATTTTAGCCCTTCCTTTCCCTCAAGGTAAAATGGAATCCTGAGACTTCCCAAAATGAAGGCTGAGGCCCTTTCTCCACCTGCCCCCACAGCTCTAAGGCCTGTAGGGAGAGGGTACCTTGCAGGGCCTGGGAATAGGAGTTGCTCAGGTCCCGGTCCCCTTGCAAGCGTTCAGTCTTGGCCTGCAGTTCCTGGTGTTCATTCTTCAGCAGCTGCAGGGCCTGGTTCATGTGTGCATCTCTGCTGTCTGCTCCCTGCAAGGAGGAAGAAGCCCGTGTCAGTGCTGGGTGGAAGTGGGGAACTTGTGCCCTGGAAGGAGGAAATTACAGGAAATTGTAGAACTTTGGAGCTGGAAGGAGTGTGAGGAAATTGAAAAAAAATAGGACATCTCTTTGTGGATTCTCTCTGCTCGGTTCCTCACATTTTGAACCATGTGTTAGACTTTTGGTACTCACAAGAGTCCCATACTGATACCAAGGTGTAAACCCCAGATGACAGCAAACTGGGTCAGAGCTGTCCTTGGTGTGGGGCATTTTTCACAGATGTTTTAAGAAAGCTCAAAATATCTTCTTAAGAATTGCCCTGTAGGTGATAGGAAGATGAGAGCACGAGCTTCTTATGTGGGCACAGTGCAGAAGGGCCAGTCGGGGCTCCTCTTTGCAAAGCCACACAGCCCCTCACAAAGGAGCTCTTCTGATTCCTGTTTTGGGAAAACAGAGGATCAGCTTTTGGGGTGGCTTGTGAGCTCGAAGCCAAGTGGGTAAATCTGTGCAGTTTCGAGTGTTCATATGTGCCAGGCATGATGCCTAGTGCTGGCACGTTTGATTCTTGTAACAATCCTGACACAGGTGCTATTGTTCTCATTTTAGAGATGTGGAAACTCAGGCTTTGGAGGTTAGTTAACTTTTGCGGGGTAGCAGATTAGAAACAATGGAACTTTTGTCTGTCAGTGTCCAGAGTCCACGGTAATTGCTTAAAAAAACAGCAGAGTATTAGTTACTACCCACCTAGAAAAAAGTTACTGTGGGAAGCAACGTGGGCCGTGGCATTGCCCTGACAAAACCAGGGGTCTGTTCTCTTTGGGAGCTGTCCTGGGTCGGGGGTGGGGGTGGGGGTTGTCCCCTCTTACCAGGAAGCTGCCTTGCACTAAGCTCTGAGCCTCTCCCTATCTCCCCCCATAAGGGAAGTATTCAAAGACTTGTGCCTTGAGAGTCACGGCTAGTCTTCAGTATAAGATAAGAAACCTGCTGATCACCTAGGAAGAAGTTTAACGAGCAGAGAGAGCACATTGCAGAAATTTTTAGATACTGTCTGGAGGACAAAGTTATCTTTGTATTTTGAGTTCCTGTAGATTTAGATTTTAATCATACTAATCGTAGATGTTTACCACTGATTACCTTATTGAATGTAAATAGCTTTGCACTGGGCACTAGCTAGAAATACTATAAAAGAACACTGAAGAATAAACTCTGGGCCTTCAGAATTATCTGAGGCCCTCTCGATCCCATCTTTGTCTGTCTTGTGTTTTTCTTAATCCTCACCCCCCAACTCAGGTACTGTCCAATTGCCAGCTGGCACCAGCAAGTTGCTGACATTGCTCTGTGCTAACAGTAGGCAGTTCCACAGCAGATGCTCTACTGGGATGGTTTCAGACTGTGGGCCGGAGAGTGATGTCGGCAGCTTGGTAAATACTTCACCTCAGCCTCTGCCTTTGGGTCCAGTCACTGCAGAGCACTAGCTCATTGGCCTGAGCAGAGCAATGGTTCTTTGGAGACTCAGAACTATTTCAGAGCTGAAATAACAGCTCCGGCACCAGGAGGCCCAAGTGAGGAACTGGAGCTGCACCTGTCAGCTACCTTTGGGGTCTGCCCCGAGCCAAGGCCCTCGAGACCACTGCTGCCCTTCCTTGCTCCCTCCCCGTCCCTGGGGTGGTACCTGCAGTTTGGACTGGAGGATGTGCAGTTGGCTTTGCATCTCTCTGTGCTGTGCGCCCAGGGTCCTCCAGTCTTCCTTCAGGGCCTTGTACTGACTCCTCCACTCCTCACACTTCTGCTCCGCCAGGGCCAGGGACCGCTGGGGGAGATCAGAGAGGAGGGGGCTCCAGCAGAAGCCTCCCCATTAAGGAAGACGCACACAGCACCCCCCCACTTATTTATATTAAGACAAACGCCGGATGTATTTGGTGAGGAACCATTTCCGGGAGTTCTGTCATGCCTTCCAGAGTGGCCTGCGGTGCTCAGAGGAGCAGCGCCCAGCAGTCTGTCCCACCTGTGTGCTCTGTAGCTGCTGCTCTGCGCTCATTTTCTCCTCCAGCACTTTCTGTAGTGACTCCTTGGCCTTCTGCTCATAGGTGTTTTTCTGGTCTTCCATCTCCAGCAGCACCTTTTTCACTCCCCGAGGGGAGTGTCTCTGTAAGTGTGATGCAAGTGAACCAGCACACGCCAAGCCTCTGGATGCCAGGCACTCAGCTCGTGGACGGAAGGGAGAAGGGCGAGGCGGAGCGCTGTGCTATACATTCCTGCGGCACAGAGCTGGGTGTGCTGTGCCCCGCCCTTCCAAGCCGGCTACCTGATTCCCTGTCTTCGGGGCCACCTCTCCAGCGATCTTGGTCATCACGCACCTAGTCATCCTTACTTCCTCTGCCTTTCAGTAACCCCTGGGCCTTGTCAGCTTCCTGAATCACCAGTGCCTGTCTCTTCTCTGTCCTTTCTCCTGTTCCCTGGACTCAGCCTCTAGTCCATGCTGCCCCGCCTCCCTTCAACCTTCTCCCTCAGAGGATCCTTGCTGATTTCAGAATGGCGCCTTATCATGTCACTGGGTAAACCTCTCAGCGGTTCCTCAGTGTCCTCAGGGAATGCAAAAAGTTCCCTGTAATACCCAGCTCCTCTGTTTTGCCAGTCGTGGTGGCACATGCCTATAATGCCAGCATTTAGGAGGCTGAGGCAGGAGGATTGCTAGAAGTTCAAGGGCTACATAGAGAAAACCTGTCTGAAAGCTGAAAACAAAACCAATACTGGCAACTGTGGACACTGGTTCGGTGGTGAGAATCGTGACCAAGAGCCTCTCCTTGCAGTGGAGTATTCTTAAGACTACCTTGTAGCTGATGTGTTTGATGCCAAGACTTCTTCCTAGCATGCAGAACAAAAGGTACTGGGAGAAGGAGGGAGGCTGGAGGTAGTCATGTGGTTAAGGAAGTACCCAAGTGGGGGCCCCCAGACCTGGGTGAGCATGGGAACATTCCTAGGAGTAGGGTGCCAGTTCCAGCATTTCCACTCAGGTCTGGATTCATGAGCTGGCAGTGTGCCCTGGAAGCTTACCTGGGTAAAGGTGTAGAGCTGGTTCTCCAAGGACCTCAGCCTGCCCTGCAGCTTGTCCTCGTTCAGCTGTTCCTGCAAGAGGGGAGCTAGTAAGTGCAGGGTCTGGTGTGGTCTGTAGGGTCATGCTGTCCCTGGCTGCAGCCAGTGTACACGGGAGGCCTGGGGAGGAGGCGGGTGCCCTTCCTCTGCAGCAGGACAAAGGCAGGTCAGACTGGCTGCTAGAGGCGCTGTTCCTTTCCAATTCACCCTCACTGGCTCAGGCTGGAGCCTGGAGGGCCTGGAGGGCCTGGAGGAAGCTCAGCTGTCCTTTTCCTCCCTGTCCCTCCTGCCCCTGTTGGGACCTCACTGTGCAGTGCAGCCTTGCACTGTGACGTTAGGCCAGTGATGCTGGAGGGGAGAGTGTGTGTTCTGTCCCTTGCCCCCTACTAGGACCTGAATTCCCTTCACCCTAAGGTTGAAGTTCTAACCTCTGGTACCTCAGAATGTGACTATATATGGAGAAAGATCTTTTAATAATTCAGTTTAAATAAGGTCATTAGGGTGGGTGTGATACAGTATGACCAGAATCTTTGGTTGTTGGTTGGTTTTTGTTTTTTGAGAGATGGTCTCAAAAACTCACTATGTAGTTCCAGCTAGCCTTGAACTTGTAGAAGTTCTCCTGCCTCAGCCTCCTGAGTGCTGGGATCACAGGTATGTGCCACCATGACAGACTTGAGACATCTTTTGTTTTTTTAATAGCAGCATAACCTTTATTTGGTGATATGGCAGGTGCGGAGTGTCCCAAAGTTTTGAACACTAAATTTTACTGAAGTGATAATTTGTTTTTTATCCAAGCAGCTATGTGCTTTAAAAATACACATTAGGAATGCTGCAGTTGGGTATGTTGGGTAGGAATATTTTTATGGTACACAGTTAATATTCTGAAATTATGGGGGAAATCATAAAGTTTATAGATGTTTTATACATATATCTCTGAAAAGCAGTGGACTTAGATGTTTCTAATTTGTATGTTCCACTGTTCTAATAAAAAAAGCTGTACATTTTCTAGGGTCCACACACAATCCTGACAAAAAGGTACATTCCTTTAAATCCCTTACTGTCTCTTGAATTTGCTTTATTTGGGTGGGGGTGGCTATGAAGTGGCAGAACAGACAGGAATGTTTAAATGGGAGGAGGTAAGGACACAGGGAGGGGGAAGGGGTCCTGTGGTAGCAAAGCCCACAGGAGAAGCCAGGGCTGTTGACACTCGACCTCAGGGTTAGTCTCAGGCTGAGAGAAAGCATGCCTGCCGGGAAAGCTGTCCTTTCCAGGCTACCTTTCGTGCAGCCCGAGCCATCCCCAGTATACCTCTGGGGGGACCTGGGCCCTCCCACCAAAATGTCAAACTCCACAGATCCTAAGAAAGGAGACCCCTAACTACACATTCTCCAACGTATTCGTAGCCCCTCTGTGTCACTCGCCTGCTGAGTGCTGTGTGTGTGGTTGCTACACACTATCCTTAGGGAATAATGACAAGAAAGAAAAGCAGCTACTTTTGGTCTGAGGCCAGTTGAATCTGAGGATGTGGATCCTGCAGACACAGAAACTGATGATTTTAATATACTACCTTCCCTGCCACATGCACACATGCATACATATATGCACACATGTGTGTGCACACAGAGGGCTTAATTAAGATGAGCACTTCTTTCAGAAAGCAAGAGATGGAGGGAGGGATGTTAAAGTGGAGGTAGGAGCAGAGTTAAGTGCTTTCCTGAAGGCCACATTCTGTCTCTTCACACGCTGGGGCAGTCTGACGACATTGCTGTTTCCTTTACTGCTGCATCTGAGGACATTTTTTTTTTTTTTTTCTTTTTGGAGACAGGGTCTCGCTTTGTAGTTCAGGCTGGCCCTGAGCTCACTGTGGTGCCCAGGCAAGCCACCACGAACTCAGCAATCCTCCTGTCTCTGCCTCCCGAGTGCTGGGATTACAGGCGTGAGCCACCATGTCTGGCATTGTGGTATGCGGTGTTGATTGTTGGTGGGCGTGAGTCTCCACGCCCAGCATTATATGTGGTTACCGGGGATTGAACTCAGGTCCTTGCGCTTGCGGGGCAGGCGCCAGAACCACTGAGCTAACCCTCCGGCCCCTCTGAGGACATTTTGACATTGTAAGAAGAATGGAGAACGGTGGGTGGGAAGGGCCATTCTCTGTTTGCCATTTCAGCTGACTAATGTAATGTAAAAACTGGCTGGCTGGTGTGTCACCCTCCACCAGGAGACTTGTGCGTTTTTCCTAGGTAGCCTTTCTTCCAGTTTTGGTTTAGGTCTGTCCACCTAGAGGGGTTGCAGTGCCAATGATAGGAAGTTTCCCAGATAAAGGGCCATGGGCCTCTTCAGTAACTGTTGTGCTGTTCCTTTTCTGCATATTCTATACAGGCCCTGTGGGACTCTTGGGTTTTGAAATTTCACTTATCTTCAGGCCTCAGATGCAGTGATCCTTTCAGTCATACAGCCAGACCATGTCCAACCCTCATCTTTATATTTCTGGTCTATAGCAGGGGAACAGAGGAGGATTTTGAGGTCTGCTTCCCTCTATGAAGCAGAAGTGGGAGCAAGCCAGGCAGGAAGTGGTATTTCACAGCTCCTGTTTTGGTCTTGTTGGGTTGATTCTTCTAACCTTGGGGGCCAGGGTGTGCCCCTGCCCTTTCTGCTTCCTGTTTTACTCAGCTTGGCCTTGAAAAAGCAAAAACCTTTGCCAAAAAACAGTTTTTTAAAGTGCCTTCTGCCGTTAATGTTTTACCCAGTGTTTCATGTGTGAGAAAGCTGAGAGTTAGGGATTTGGTGTCTACAATAATCACAGGGCTTTGGGACAAATGAAAGAGATGGCAGATACTTCCACTGTTTGGGCCACATTCCACAGTGGCCTGTTCATTGTCAACCCATAGGTCCTGAAATCAGCTGGCTTCATTCCAGCTTCCAATTTCATGCATTTTTCTCTGCCCACACTGTTACCAAAGGATGTAGCTACCAAATTTGAAGATTATTTTGCTAAAGTTTAGAAAAAAAAATAGGCCCAAGGTAATATTCTTAAAATTTTCCAAGACTCCCGTCCTTCTTGGATAGCTCGTTTCTCCCTGTTACACAGTACACCTTTAATATATTTTGCTTCTTCCAGCTGTTTTTGCATTTTAGTTCAACCCCAGATTATTTTTTCATCAATGTCAAAATATAAGAGTGCATGATAGCCCCTTCTGTGGGGACACAGGGCCAGCCAAGTCTAGCCTGAACGGAATCTTGTCCACAGTCCTGGCTCCCCAGACTCCCCAAGGCAGGCCTGAGAGTTTCAGCCAAGTTGTTCCAAATGGGGCGCATAGTTTCCTGGCCTGAGCCCAGGTCTGCCATACCTAAGCCCCATATTACAATGTGTGGGAGAGGTACTTACTTCCAGGCCTGCTGTGTCCTCCATGCGGATGCAGCCCGGAGCTTGGGCCCAGAGGCACAGTTGGCCTGTGAGAAAGGGCCACACCTGGTGTCACTGGCTGAGGACTGCAGCTGCTGCGTCTGCTCGTTTTCCCCTGCCTCTGAGCTGTCCTCCACAGACATCCAGCTCACCACAGCAGCGCCAGACCACAGCACATCTCTCTGCTTTGGCAGAGCCTGCTTAGGGTTTTTAGCCAATCCCCTGCTGTGTTGTCATCTCAAAATCTCAGTTCTACTTTGTGGATCTTGCAACCCAAGATTACCTTGCTTCTGTTTTATCTTTGAGACAGCTTTGTAGTTCATTCAGACTGGCCCTGAAGTCACTAGGTAGCCCAGGCAAGCCTTGAACTCAGCAATCCTGCTTCTGCCTCCCAAGTGTTGGTATTACCTGTGTGAGCCACCATGCCGGCCCTGCTCGTGTCTTTGTATTGTCCAGTGTGGAGCTTTCTGTCCTGGCTGGACTGTTTCTGCTCTGCAGGTGGACCCAGCACAGGTTCTGAGCAGGGCCCTAGGGCCAGCAGCCTTCTGAAGGCCCATTGTCTGCTCAGGGGTAGACAATGCAGGTTGTGGGTCCTGGGGGCTCTAATAGTTTTGCTGTGAGTTCCATGCATGAAATTCAAGATTCCAATCACGCAGTCAAGTGGGAAAAATAAAGTGAACTGAACCAGACATCAGAGACCCAGTTCTGACCACATTGTTCCAGCTATTTTCCCAAATGTCACAGACCGGGGCTGTCCTTTCACTGAGGTGAAGCCTTTCAGGGAGGGATAGAGAGTTGATTGTCTTGTTTTGGGAGAAGCAAGAGCTTTCAGCTGCACAGTCTTGAGTATTTGTGTTAAAAACAGGAAGCTGGGGGGCTGGGGGGTGCAGGCAGGGGGAGCAGGAAGAAGCTAAGGGTAAGGATTGGGGGAGGGTAGAAGGGAGGTAGAGCGCAGCTAGAGGAGCATCTGCTCTTGGGCTGGAGCTGAGTTGAGACCAGAAGCACCTCTTGGTGACTCTTCCCCACATGCTGTAACTCAAGCTCTGATGCTTATTCTGAGGGTCTGCTGCCCAAGTCCACTGGAGCCAGGGCACCGGGCTGGTTAGAGAGCATATTACGCCCAGATGTGGTCATGGCTGGTCAGCTTGTGACCCTGCTGCCTCAGCTCCCCAGAGTGCTGGGAGGACAGGTGGGAGCCCCTCACCTGGCTGCTGCCCTGCCTTTGCCCCCTCAGCAATGTTTCCCAAATGGGCGGCTCATGGGCCTGTGAGGTTTGTCCTTTTTTCGGGTCTGTGCAGAACAACACCAAACAAAATGAAGGCGTCCACTCATTTTTTAAGTTGTAGATGTACTGTTGGAATTTGGAGCCCTGCCTGGAGTCCTCTTTCAGGTGCTGCTCTGAAGCGACCCCTTCATTTCCCCCACATCCGATGCAGGGTCACACCCTAGGCTTCTGTCATTCTGATCCCTTTCCCTCAAACACTCTTCTTTGCTCTGTCCCTTTTGAGTGCTCTTTCACCTGACTTCTGTGCTGGAAATCTCTTCCTCCTCCCTTAGGACCTCGCCAAGACAGTCTTTCCTGTGGAACCTTCCCTGTTCCACCGGCAGAGCAAAGCTGGCTTGTTACATGGGTCACAGCCACAGCCTTAGGAGACTGTTTGCAGTTCTTTTTACTGCACCTCTGTCCTTCAGGCTGGACTGTGAACTCATTAAGAGCAAAGGCTGCTTCTCCGTGCCCCTGGAGTGCAGGGCCCCGCGTGGAGTAGGGCTCATCGGTGTCTGCTGATGAACCAGATGGTCTACACTAAGCTCCGCCTTGAGGCTGCCTGGTTGGCACTGCCACCTTCGCCCTGCTCGTTGAGGGAGTGAGCGACTTCCGCAGAGCCCAGGCCTCTGACCAGAGAGGTCCAGCCCAACACCATGATGGCTGTGGGATGAAGGGCCGAGCTACGGGCTCTTTCTTTAAACACACATGTTAATGTTGTATGTTTCTGTGGTTCTAGGTTCAAACTCAGGGCCCCACGCCTGCTACACAAGTGCTTGTACTGAACACAACCCCAGGAAGTCCTGGTGTCACTGTGATCCCAGCTTTGTTCTGTACCCACCGTCATGTTTCTCTGAGTCAGGCTTTCTTCCTGGCAGTCCCCTGCTCTGTCTCTCCATCCCTGGTGCCCTGTGTTTTGCTGGCATTACCCTGCTTGTAACTCCTGGCACCTGCAGGCTTCAGGGTGGCTCCAGGGTACCTGCACATCCCTGGGACCCTTGAAGGGTTCTGCAGGGTTTTCCTTTCTCCAGCTGCATGTCTCTGTGAGATTGAATTTTCTCCATATATTTCAACCAAAAGAACATGTTACAACACATTCACTTTAGAAACAAATATGAGAATTTAGCTGTCTTTGATTTGGTTAGGCATTAAAAGGATTTACAAAAGTGTAAAGTAATGCTATCCTCATTATGTTTTGGTTTTGAAAGTATAGTTATTCATAGACTATATAATTTATATTAGCATGAGATGGCTTATTGTTATTTTAAAATTAATAGCTATTTCTGAAATTCTTCAATTTTTAACATGGTAAGTTCTAATATTTAAGTATAAAAAGTTATTTGGAATTTTTCATAATTAAAAAGTAGTATAAAGAAGTCTTGAGATGAAAAGGATGGTTGGAGAGCACTCACTGGATTACGTGCCATGCTCCTCCCTAGGGTATGTTTCGCCTTTTCCACTTGCCTGGCAAATGTTTCTGTAACTGTAAATATTTCCTTGGTTCTCCTTTTCTGGAGTTATTCATGTCTTCTTACAGTCTACTATTCCTAGAAACATTTCTTTCTTATAATATTTGTATTGTTTGCTGTCCCTGAGAAAACAGTGCTCTCTGAAATAAGGATCTGTGCCAAGAATCTCATTTCTTCCTGTGTTAGCCCTGTGCTGAATAGGAAGAACATGATCTGTGAATATCTGTGCCATGAATGGACTAAAATTAGAGCCTGAACTCTACTTCCATTTCTGCTGCAGCCTGGCCACTGCTTGGCTGAGCCAGTCGCTCGCCCTCCTGAGGCTTCTTGTGTGTCCCCCCTGCGGCCCTTCCCACACTGACGTGCATGTCTGGGGTGCACAGTGGAGTAAGGTGGCTTCAGTGATGACTGATGTGAATTCATACAAAAACCATAACTCCTGGAGGGAAGAGCCTTACTTTAGCTTTGGGTTCTGAGTTTTCCTGGGTATGTGGCATGTATTTGCTGTGACCTGTTTGACCATGAGCTCTGAGCTCACGTCCTCTGCCTCTTGCCCCTTTCCAGCTCTGTAGTAGTCAGACAGCCCTGCTCTTGTGGGATGGAATGTGAAGCAGAACCAGAGGGGCACATGGGAGCCAGAGCTGGTTCAGGTGCCCCATTCCCTTACCTTCCAGGAGCGGTCAGAGGCCTGGATCAGTGTGGACAGCAGGTCTTGCAGAATCACCATTTTTTGCTTTAGGACCAGCTCCCTTTGTAGGGCCTCCTGTGGGGCAAAAAATACAGGAAGATAAGGGTGACCTGGGAGAGGTGTTAGGCGGGTGGAGAAGTTGAAAGGAGAAGTCACTTACTTTGAGATACTCAGAAAGCTGGATGATTTCCTAGAGAGAGAGAAAGTGTATTCAGAAGACTGTAGGTCCTTGAAATCCTGAAGCCTAGAGCCACAGCTGACATTTCTGCCTAGGGTCTGGTCAGGTCCCTCTGATCCCGTGTCTGCACAGTATCTCTTGCTATCCAGGAGGAAGTGACCTCCCACCTTCACCTGAGTTTATAGTAGAACTCAAGAACATCAGAGCTTAGATACAAACCCCTCCAAAGTATGGATTTCCTTACCTTGTCGAGAACTGCAACTCCACAACTGGAAAGGGAAGGGGGAAAAAAAATCAATGGGGTAAGGATTCAGGGAAAGTGGGAGGCAGAGGGAGTGGGTCACTTGCTGCTGGGGATCCTCCTGGGAGAGGGGTGGCTTCCTCTTTAAATCAGGTGGGTGGATAGTCACTGTGCTTGTTCTCTGTACATGCTGGGTAGAGGGATTGGAGTAAAAATTTGGAAGAAGCTGAGCATGATGGTATATGCCTGTAATCCTTGAAGTCCGGGAGGCTGAGGCAGAAGGATCGCCACATTTGAACCAGCTGGGCAATTTAGCAACTTATTGAGAGGCTGCCTCAAAATTTAAAAATCACAAAGGGCTAAGAATATAGCTCAGCATGAAGGCCATGGGCTCATGTCCACCCCCCAATTTAGAAGAAGGGAATAGATAAGCTGTAGGAGGGTCAGGGTCAGGAACCTGAGGCACTCACTTGGTTTGCTGACTGGCATCATGCTTAGTTGTTGGCTGTGTGTCTTCTGCCTTCGTCTGAGTGCCTGAGCGGTGGAAGGAAAGTGACTCAGAACCCGTGAGGTGGCTGTGGGGGTTAGGGAGGGACAGGGCCCCCCACTGCTGGTGAGCAGGGTGCTGGGGCATGGCTTGCTACAGGCCCCGTTGTGAGGGAGCTCGTCTCTTACCACAGTGGCACTTGGGTGGCCTCTTGATGGGTGATTCTTGCACAGGAAGGGTGTCCGCTTGTGAGGAGGGGTGCTCAGCCAGACCCCTGTGGATGCTCGCGGGAGAACGACACTGGGCCGGGAAGACCTTGGAGCTGGTTCCTGTCACCTGAAAGCAAGTGGAGTGTGCGGGAGGTGCTCCGGATGGTGGCAGGAAGGCAAGCAGTGGCCGTGCCCACTGTGATCATGTCCCCCTAAAATTCCTGTGTTCCCCACTCTAACTCCCAGTGTGTCAGTGCTTGGGGCAGAGACCTGAGGAAGCTGGTGCCCTTCTGAGGAGAGATCAGAGTTTTCCCCAAGTCTGTTTTATGCCATGTGCAGAGAAGAATGCCATTTGCAGGAGTGTCATCTTGGGATCCAGGACTTGCAGACCCTAGAGTTTTGAGGAGGAGGTTTCTGTGGTTTATGTCATCCACCTGTGGTAACTTGTACAGCAGTCTGAAGGACTAAGATGGTATTCTCAGTCAAGCACTGGGAGGCCCCGGCCTGTGTGATGAGAGGCCCCTTGGCCCCGCCTCGTGGGCAGCTGCCCTTGTGCGCAGTCCTTCTCACTGGAACCCTTGGTTCGGTCTCAGCCGCTTACTCAGCCAGAGTCTGAGTGGCCGCAGTGGCTGGCTTCAGACCTTGCATCTCGGCCTCCTGTCTGCCGGGACTCTAGAGGTGGCTTCCTCCTTCGCAGCAGGCTTAGTTGCAGGGGGTTGTGAAGAGAAGGGAGGATAGGGAGTTGTAGGTGGTTGAGGTGTGGTCACTGTTCAGTCACCCTTGTGTATCTTCTCACGAACTGGAAAAGTCCGTGCTGGTCACAGGACCCAAGACGAGGTGAGAACCATGTATGGCATCCAGATGTGGAACTTAAGAAATTGATAGGTGGTGGGGATTCTTCAGTTATTGTATGTTCTGGTTCTCTTTGGCCTGATTTGTCTTCCTCAAAAGGCATTCAGACACCTTCTTGCCGTAGAAAGCAGACATTCAGTTCTCTTGCAATTGGGCTCTGACCAGCCCTCCTCCTGCATGTGTCCACCAGAGCCCGTGCTGGGCACAGCACAGTGCCAGGTTTTTGGGGAACACAGAGGACCCACCCCTCCTGCCAGGGTGCTCACAGCTTGGCTCACGTGCATGAGTGGTTTGCCAGATGAGGTCTCCGCACCGCCCACTTTTGCCAGTATTGCTCCTCTGCAGGCAGCCTAAAAGGGCCTCCACGTCAATGTTAGGACTGGAGCCACACAGCAGGGGGCAGCAGTGAGTGCCAGGGTGTGAGCGTCTGTGTGTACAGAGGCTCCCTGCCTCCTGGCGGTTCGCAGGGTGCTGGATTCTCCTAGGAATGGGAGCCCTGTTGTGATTGGAGCGTGAGATCTGTCATCCCCAAAACCAGTCAGATACTTGGTGATCCCTGCTGTGTGACTCAGACATAGGCCCACAGAGCAGAAGAGGCATCCTGAAAACCCTCTGGGAATCCCCCAGCCCTGACCAGGCCTCAGTGGAGGTGGTTTAGTGGGATGGGGAGAGCAGAAGTGGGAGGGTTGCGTGGTGCAGGAGCCCTAACGAGACAGGGCTGCTGTGTGCATGCGCACGTGTCTCTGGGGAGAGATCTGGGGTGTCATCAGCCTTCAGTAAGTGTCCCGGAGTGATGGGGGATGAAGGCTGTGGGGTGGCTGTGGAAGGCAATCCTAGCTGTTAGTTATGAAGTTGTTTTTGGAATTGTTTTTTTTGTCTACTAAGAGGCAAGTGCAATACAAAAGAGCTAAACAACCAGAGCGACACAGCCAGACTCTAAGTGGCCAGCGGAGACTTTGCCATTGGCTGGAGGGGACAGGGCCTGTGTGTTCCTGCCAGTGGCCCCAGCCCTCTCACCCTCTTGGAGCCCCTGCCCCCCTGAGCAGTGTGCCCTGGACATGCCCACCTGGTGCTCAGGGGAGGTGGCCCTCTTAGGACCAGTCCAGGACCCCTTGAAGACGGCGGCCTGTCCTGCCCTCCGGGGGCAGCCTTGCTCCCCGGCCCGGATGTGCGGGGCCTGGCCTTCCTCCTCCACCTCCAGGCTCCTCCTCCTGAAGAACTGCAGCTGTCGCGCTCTCTGGAGTTGCTCTCTCTGCCGGGGCCTCAGTGTCCTCCCTCCCTGGCGGCAGGTGGTCACGTTGGGCCGGCAGCGGCGGCTCTCCCGGGTCTCCTGCCGCCGCTCACACTTGGCCTCATAGCTCTCAGCCCACAGGGCCAAGCCAAGGGAGCGCCTGGGGTCTGGGCCGATCATGATGCCCTCCCGAGCACCTGCTGTGCTTGGCTTCCAGTTCCTCGGATAGCCGCCTGAATCTGCCAGATGCCAAGAGGGAGGAGTCAGAAGATGGGCAGAAAAATGACTTCTGTCCTGGACTGGGAGTGGGCAGAGGTAGCACAGTGCCACGTCCCTGCAGTGGGTGACGGAGGACAGTGGTGTCAGGCCAGGAGTCAGGTCTCCTGGGCTCAGCCTTGGTGAGCTAATAAAACCTGATAAAAGTGAACTCCTGCTTTTCTCTGTTCTGTGTCCCCCTCAGGAGAGTGGAAGGGTTTGTCTGGCTGACATAGTTTGACTGGACATCTCACTGTGCCTCTCGTGAGTGCAGCCTGTTGGATGGCTCGTAGTCATTTTCCAGACTTAATAAAGAAAGAGGTTGACACTGTGCCCCGCCTGCCCTTCAGCCCCAAGGAAACTGGCATCTGCACTGTTCTCTTGCCCCACCTGTTCCGCTACCAGTTGAGTGCATGCTCCCTCTCCTCAGGGCACCCTGCACCCTCCTTGGCCCTCAGCAGCCTGGCCTGGCAGGAGTAGGCCCCTTGGACCTGATGTGGCTCCAGTGGCACCAACCACCTGCCTGGGACTGGGCGGGTTCTCAGGTCCAGTCACCTGTGCCCGCCAGATGCTGGCCACACCCATTCCAGAGCATTTGGAGATGAGCGTTCTCTCTTTCAGATCCCTTTCCCATCAGGGCTGCATGGTGCCCAGCCTGCTTTCCTTAGTCAGACATGTATTATGCCATGTAGAGCAGTCAGCACAGGGATTACACCTCAGCAAGCTCTTACAAACATTGGAGAAACAAGACAAGCAGCAGCAGTAACCCTGAGTCTCCAGGGAGAGGGGCTTGGGCAGAGGCCACCCACAGTGCCCCTCTGCATGGCCTCCCCTGCCGTCCACGTGGCACCCATGCCCTAGTCCCTTCTGCTTTCTCTGTGCCTTCTGCCTTCTCCTGCTCTCCCTGCCTACCTTCTGGAAATGTGGACATTCTCCTTGGAGGCTCAGACAGCTTCGATGAGTCGGGGTTGGATGTGGCTGGGCTGAATCCCGAGCATTGGAAGCTCCATGCCCTCTGCCCACTGGAGTCAGACTGGGACTGGTGAAGGAAGAAGCGCCCCCCTCACAGCTGCTACATCTGCCCCGACCCACCGCCTCCTCACATGGCCCTAGGACTGAGCTCCCTCTCAGCTTCACTGGCCAGCAAGCATGTGCCAGCTCTAGCCTTCTGGTTTATTTATAGGCCAAACAGACTTCACAGGTAGAAGCCTCCCTGGCCCTTTGTTGGGTCCCTATTATGCCTATTCTGGCTTGGTCTGGAATTCTGTGGAGGGTTCCTGCTTTCTGTGCTCTTTCTTACCCTTCACTGTGAGGGGTCATGGGTGGGGCAGCCTCACTGTGTGGGAGAATCTGATGTGGCCAAACTCAGCTCTGTCTGTGCCTGGACCTGCAGCTTGGAGGTGCCGTTCTGGGCTTGCGGACTGCTGACCCGTGACGGACTGTGAAGATGTCAGCGTCTGCCCTCTTGTGTGCCACCTGTGAATGGGCCTCTCCTCCCTCCTCCTCCCGGGTGGGGCCCCTACACGTCACATCTTTCAATTTTCCTATACAGATGCTTAGAAAAGGATCCAAGGGGCTTATTCTTGTCAAGTGAGAAGGGACTAAATGCAGGAGACGGGAGCAAGTACAAGAGAACTCCAGACAGAACCGGCGCGTATGGCCTGCAACAGCCCTCAACCCTGGCTCCTGGGCGGGACTCGGGGCTCAGCCTGGCTCCGTCACTGCCTGCTGTGTGTGTTTTGGACAAGTTATTGCACTCTAAGCCTGTGTCTCCTCATTTATAAAATTGGGCTAAACCTACCTGGAAAGATGCTGAGAATTCAGTGAGAAAACGTCTCTTGAGCACAGGCACATGGCATGATGAAGCTTAGTTTTGTACAGTCATAAGCTTAAAATACTGTGCCAGAGCTAGTATCAGCTGCTGCAGACTTGGTACCATAAGACAAAGCGCTCATACTAAACCAGAACTCACAGGAACAAGAATGTTTGGTCTCATCTTCTCACTCCCTGAACCTCTCTTCTTGAAGGATTCCATGGTTTTCCAGGTGGAAGAGACATGATTAAAATCACTGACTGCTCTGCTTCCTCTGACCTCTTAGTTTGGGCTCTAAGGAGAAAGGACTTCTCTGTGGTCTGGTTACAATCACCATCTCTATTACAATCACCACGTGCAGGAAGTTCACACAGAGGGGAGAGCAGCTGGCCCCTGCGCCATGAAAATGGAGAATGTGAAGTGCTACCTGCAGGGGGGCCCCCCGTTGGCTCTGGGGTCATAATGGCAGCAGATCCCTGTATTGAGAATCACCCTAGCTTTGGGCCATGGAAAACAGGCCCGAAATCACATCTCTGGGCTTTGGCCTAGGCTGTCTGAAGGTCCCCGAAACATGGCTGCTCTGCTCCTGAGAACTTCAGGCCAGACCATGGGAATGAGACAGGAGCCTTCCTAGAGCCCCTGGCCTGGTGGAGACTGACGTGGACACGAGTGGAACTGTATCCAGCCTTCCGAGAGGTCTTGCCCATTTGGACTTCCTTCAAAGCAAGGTGCCATATGGGATGCTTGCTGGACAGGGACATGCTGTAGAATAAGAGGGGATGGGCTCTTGTGGATCCAGAGAAGGCCATGGGCTGCTGTCTGGGCTTTCTGGCCTCTCTGAGTTACCCTGGCAGCATGACAGCCCAGATGGAGCCTGGGGCAACAGGCAGTACTGCAGCAGCAGCGGGGGGCGGTAGGGGTTGGGGGGCCTTCCTCACTGCCACGTGCAGAGCCCACGTCTCTGCTCCTGCTTCCTGGCCATGTCTGTACCAGGCTTCGTGCATGGGTCTAGCCTTTCCCGTCCAGGTCTTAGCGTGAACCCAGGGGAAGGGATTTGTCCTAGACTGCCAGAAAGATAACTCTGTGACGGGATCCTTCCCTAGCAGGGAACTGCAGAAGATCAATTTAGTTCATGTCCCTGGCTGGGTGTGGTGGTGCTCACCTGTTACCAGTACTTGGGAGGTCGAGGCAGGAGGTGGCCACCCTGGGCTACTTAGTCAATTCAAGGCCAGCCTGAGCTATGTAGAGAAACCCAGTCAACAAAACAAATTACAGCAAAAAACCCAAAACAATTGGTGCCCCGTGCATTGAATCGCCTGAGACCAACTCACAGGACTCTCTTCTAATCTAATGTGATGGATGGAGAGGGGAGCGGTGTCCCTGGCCTGGCTGGTACCTCAGAACTTCAGTACAGACCCCTGTCTTGGTTACCCCACCCCACTACTGCATCTCCCTCCTCCCCGGGGGAAGCTTGGCTGGCCGGGTGCCTTCTGCCCCACCCAAGTCAGGACACAAAAGCATCCTCCTCAGTTACCTCCAGGTCCCAGGCTGCTCAGGAGAACACTGGAGTCCTGGCAGGTCGCAGAGCACCGCAGTGGCTTGCGAAAGGCAAACTCTGTCAGGGCTCTGGGCCCCTTCGTTTTCCTCCTTGGTACGGTCTTCCTCACAGCAACCTTGCTGAAACAGGAAACAGAAGCCACAGTGCTCACCACCCCCAGTTCCTCTCTTGCTGTCTGGCACAGTCTGCAGGGCCCCTGAGCCTGGGGCCTCCAGGGCTGGGCGGGGAGCTCCTCCCTCAAAGGGCACCCCAGCCACCCTTTCTCTGTGACTGGATTGGTCTGAGTGCTTGGAACCTTTCAAGTTCAGATCCATTTCCAGGATGAGAAGAGGACCAAGTTGTAGGTTAGATTCTAACCTTGCCATTTCTCTGAGAGGAACAAGGTCTTTGTGGCGCTAATAACCTGCCAGGGACGTTTGTCCTCAGTGTAGGTTTTCATACATCTCAGGCAGTTTCTGTGTGAGGGCATGTCTTCCTTTAGTCACTTCTTCCCAAGCCTGGTGTGGGGAAGATTCTGCTGCCCCCAATTCCTGGATTCTTTTGTGGAGTTCTCGACAGAGGCCCACTCTGGGTTTGCTCCCTTCCAAAGCCGTGAGGAGGGTTACAGGGTGGGGAGCTGGGGGATGGAGGCAGAACTGCAGACAGAATCATTAAAAAATATCCCCAGTCAATAAAAGTAGGACATCTAGGGAAACATTACAGGGAACTAAGGAATAATTTGGAAAATTCCCAAGATGTTGAGGGTAAAATAGTGGAAAGGGAAATGGGCTGGGACAAGGGAGCTGAGACGTGTAGCTGGTGTAATTGCCCGGTCTGTGTGAGCACTCGGCATGGTCACTGGATGGTTTATGCATCCTGTGAGTGCTGACATGGGACCTGCCCAAGGGGGGCAGTCAGGCTGGTAGGCGCTGTGGTAGCATCCACAGTGCGAAGGGAGTTATGACCTTCTTCACTGCCGCCTCTTCCTCTGTCCCTGAGGAGAATGGGCAGGAAAGCGCCCAGGCTGGGTTCTCCAGCACCAGTGCTCAAGACAGAACATTTTCTTGGTGGGCTCTGGGGTGCACACAAGGAAATGAGCAGGGGTCTGAGTGAGCATCATGCTATTGCAGAGGGTGAGAGGGTCCTGGGAGCTGGGTGCCGGGGGCCCAGGCAGGACAGGAAGCTGTAATGGGAAGTCCTGCACACTCACTACGCTTGGACCCCCTCAAAAATCAGAAAGGAGTTGGGTGTGGGGGTGCACACCTGTAATCTCAGCATTCAGGGAAGCAGAGACAGGAAGAGCACAACTTTGAGCCCAACATGGGAAATTTAGCCATTTGGCAAGATCCTATCTCAAAAGTAAGTGGACTAAAATGGAGCTCGGTGTAAAAACCCTGGGTTCCATCCCAGTTCTCAGAAAAAGAAACAAACAAAGCAGTGTGCACAAAAATCAACATTATTTTGGGGGCAGGCCTTCACTTTGGCCTTAGAGGTGTCCACAATGTGCTTAGGTTCACGCACTGAGTGCTGGAGCCAGGGTTGCTGAGCATCAGAGCCTGAATTCTTCACTGTGCTCTGAGAGACCCTGTCGTCATGTCTATTTATATACCTATGTCAAGAAAGACTCACTCATGCAACACCCACAAACCCCGAGAATAGAGACAGGAGCCCATGACAGGTTACACACTGAGTGCTTCGTGTAGGGACTAGGCTGAGTACAGCTCGGGGGTAGTGTTTGCTCTAGTGCTGCATGGGAGGACCCCTTATCCAGGCTGGGGTACAGGGTTCCTGGCTTTGATCCTCAGCACTGGGGAAAGAGGAAGAAAGAAGTGAGGGAGGGAGGGAAGTTAACTGTATTGGTCAAAAAACCAGGTTCAGTACTAGGGCTCTTCATTTTAGTGCAATCAAATTGGAGATGATCTAGTGGAAAGAAGTAAACCATTTAACGTCTTGGGCAAAATTTTTACTTTTGACATATTCTGAGTCCCCCAGGAAAATGTGTACATTGGGAAAAGAAAAACTTGTATAAACATTTTAATTCTAAATTTACTGATGCCAAATAAATTTAGATGACAGGCACATACCTGTAATCCTAGTACTGGGGAAGCTGAGGCAGGAAGATTGCTATAAGTTCAAGGCCACCCTGAGGTACATACTGACTTTAAGGCCAGCCTGGACTATACTGAAACCCTCTCTCAACCACCCCCAAATAAATAAATTTATTGAGACATCATGAAATTAATACAAGTTACTCTACAATTATAGGAGTTACTCAAAATGGTGGCCATCAGCTTCCAGACATTTAATGAGTAATGGGAACTGCTGAACTGTGAATTCTGTAGAGGAATCAAATCTGTAATTAAGGATTCATTGACAGGGCTGGAAATTTAGCTCAGTAGTTCCAGTGCCTGCCTCAAAATTGCAGGGTCCCTGGTTCGATCCCCCATAATCACATACAACAATACTGGGCATGGTGACTCATGCTTGCCAGTAATCAGTACCACACACCACAATGCCGGGCATGGTGGCTCACGCTGTCATCCCAGCACTTGGGAGGCAGAGGCAGGAGGATTGCTGAGTTCAAGACTTGCCTGGGCTACATAGTGAGCTCAGGGCCAGCCTAAACTACAAAGGGAGACCCTTTCTCAAAAACAAAAACAAAAACAAAAACAACAACAACAACAAAAAACGAAAGAAACAAAAAAAACAAGGACTGGGGATTTAGTTCAAGTGGTACTGCGCCAAACTTGGATGCACAAGGGCCCAAGTTCAATCCCTGGTACCGCAAAAAAAAAAAAAAAAAAAAAAAGAATTCTTTGACAACAGTGGTCATGGGAACGTGAATAGCAAAGACTGTGAGGTAAAGCCAAGGTACAGCCCGGGGAACCCTCACAGCTGTAATCATGGTCATGATTCAAAAAAAGATGATTAAAAATTACATACTTATTGGGCCAGAGATTTAGCTCAGTGGTTCCGGTGCCTGCCTCACAAGCACAAGTTCCTGAGTTCGATCCCGGTAACCACATACAATGTTGGGTGTGGTGACTCACGCCCACCAACAATCAATACCACATACCATAGTGCTGGGCATGGTGGCTCATGCCTGTAATCCCAGCACTCGGGAGGCAGAGAAGGAGGATTGCTGAATTTGAGGCTTGCCTGGGCCACACTGTGAGCTGAGGGCCAGCCTGAACTACCAAGCGAGACCCTGTCTCAAAAAAAAAAATTACATACTTATTCATTTATTTTCAAGCAAACTTCTAAAAAGTGTTCAGAAAAAAAAACAAAAGAAAGATGTAAATAAAAAAAAGGAAAATGATTTTATTATTAGAATCCTGAGTACTCTTGATAAAGAATCTCTGTACCAATGATTTGGAAAATCCAGACAAAATGGATTTAAAAAACCCTGATTTACTAAATTAGACTCCAGTGGTGACAAAGTGTCATCGTCAGCTGCCCTTCATGTGGGGTCCCCTTTCTCTAAGAGGGCTGTGGAGGGGCTTAGGCTGAACTGCTTTGAGCTTGGCGTTTCTTCTGGCCTTGCTGGCAGGCCCCTTCTCCTCCCTGTTTCCGGGTCCACTGGGAGCGTCGGCTCCCTACGGCCAGACACAGCTGCAATGTCCAAACACAGTCTCCAGATAGATGCTCGAGCTGTGCAGGGTTCTGGCAAGGGCTCTGTGTAGGGTCAGCAGTACTTCGGTTTGTAGCCCAGTTGCTTTTACTCTCCAGTGTCTACAAGCATGTATGAAACTGTCAGATTTTATTTTCGGCTTAGAGTAACTAAAAGAAATCTGAGTTATGAAAGGAGAACAAAGTATGTGCTCATTGATTTCTTCTCTATTCCAAGAGACAACTCTAAGACAGTAACCCCCCATGGCCCCTTTCTTGTGCTCCAGGTTCTAGTCTTGGTTCCTTTCCCACCATATTGGCGATTCCTCCCTCTCTTTTTTCAAATGGCAACCCTAAGGACAGTTCTTGACTCAAAATCCTTTCCTCGGCTCTGACCAATATTTCCTCAGGAACACATTCTTCAGGTCCAAGTTCTTCTAGAATAATGCCACAGGCATGCTTGATAAGAGAGTGTGTCAATCAGTGTTTAATAGAGAAACAGATACAACTCAAGATATACAAATGTATGAGTGTGCAAGACTGGCTTACAATGGCTGCCCACAGAGTCGAGTGAGGAAGCTCCCTGAGGGTCCACCTGCACACCAGAGCCTCAAGGATTTATTTGAGGGTCTGGAGCTCACCGCAGTGTCCCTCATGAGCCCGTGTCAGGAGGCCTACGGGTCTGCGATGGGAGCCAGGAGATGCAAGTCAGGTGAAGGTGGAGGTGAGGGAGGACTGGAGCTCCTCTGAAGGCACAGAAGTGGATCCCTCTTTATTTCCCTGCTGTCCCATCCAGGCAGCAGGGCTTTCCTAGGGCAAGTTTTCCTACTCTAGAGTGTGGAGTTGTAGAGCCAGTTTAGCTGAGCTGCTCTTACTCCAGTTGACTGAGTCAAGCACTCAGAGGTCTCCAGTGGCCTTGGCTCCCAGCTGTAGGTGGATCTGAAGTGTTTACTGAAAGCCTGTGTATTGAAGACTTGGTCCCCTCCTTGGTGGTACTGGGAGGTAGCTGAATTTTAGGCAGTTGGCCCGAGGGGCACTCTTGTTTTGGGGAGCATGCCCTGAAGAGGATATGGGGATGCCAACTTCTTCCTCCCTTTTTCACTTCCTGGCTGTGAGCTGTGTGCTCAGTTCTGCCACACTTGGTATGCTGCCTTGCCATGGGCCCTAAAACAGTGGTGGAAAACCTATGGTGAGAGTGTGAATCTGTTTTCTTTTAAGACAAAAGATGTTAATGTCTGAATTGTTTCCTCTATCTTGAAACCTCACTGTTCAGGTTTAATCACAGTGTTTGCATTTTGCAATAAATAAGTGGATTTGGGGTTGCAGTTTGGCCCTTGAGCTCTGAAGAGTTCCCCATCACCATCCTAAAGCTATGGATCAGAACCTCTAAAGCTGTGAGCCAAAGCAACCCTCTCTCTGCATCAACTGTGCCAGCCAGCGGGTAAAGCTGCTCCACCTGGGCACACTGCTCCTTTTCAGGTTCCTGTGGACTCTGCTCTTGGTCTTACACACACACCCCAGGGACGCATATTCTGAGTCTAAATTCAGAGGAGAGATAAACACTTCTCTGAGTGCAGAGTGTGTGCAGGTCTCCTCTCTGCAGTGGTCATGGTCTCATGCTGGTGGCAGCAAAGCATGCAGTGGTGTCGTTTCTTCAGTGGGCTTTACTCACCCTTGGTAGAGAGGGCCTTAGTGTACGAAGACCTCAGTGACACACTAAGGGATCTTCTGTATTGGCAAGTGTGTTTTCTGCTGTACAGATGCTCTGAAAGTTGTCAAAGTTACTTTTGTCAAGCCCCAGCCACCCCCTAAAAGAAGACAATAAAGCTGGAAAGAAGTGATCTCAGGTGTGTATGCCTAATGAATTATTCACAGGAAACACAGAACCACAGCTTTGCACAAAGCCCACCACTACCTTATACAAACATATACTTCTGTAAGGATACCCAATCTTATCATTCCAGCACTCAAGAGGCTGAGGCAAGAGGATCACTGCAAGTTCAAGGCCAGCCTGGCCTACATAGCTCAAGGGCAGTTTGAGCTACAAAGCAAGATCTCATTTTGTTTGTTTGTTTTGTTTTGTTTTAAAAGCAGAGCACACACCCTGAGATCAGTCTCCAATTTGGGAGGGGGGATACAATTCTGCAGGATTATTTTAGGGCCATGTGTACTAACAAATCACTTAACAGACATTACTGTTGCTATAGAACATCTGCACAGGGAAGCAGCTGCCAGCAACTTAGCAATGGCTGTAAGAAAAGGGGCATTCACTCTTTATCTGCAGCTGTGTGAAGACAGAGGAGTTCCAATGAACTAGCACATTTTGTCTAATACTATTTTCTAAGTATATTTGTAAGAGGAGAAAGATGAATCCCTTGGAAAGATTAATAAGCACAGGAAAGCTCTCCACCCAGAGGATGATGGCAAAAGTTAATCATGGACAACATTAAGCTCAGCCAGCATTATCCAGTCCACAAAGTTCATTTATGAGTGTGTGTCACACTGTTATTTATGGGAGAAAAATACTTGAAATGCCTCATGCTGTGCTTCAAAGTGAATGTTTTGTGGGCTGCTTACCAGCTTTTCTCCTTCCTGTTCCTCCTCTTTAAGACAGGTTCTCACCATGTAGTCCAGGCTGGCCTCGAACTCACGGTGATTCTCCTGCCTCACGGGCATGGAACTTCTAAGTCAGACCCAACCAAATGTGACTGGGGGCAAATAATGGGAATCATAACGACACACTTCTTAGGACTGTTTTAAGGACTTAAACGTAGTTATAGACAGTAATAGTTATACATTTGCAATCAAATAAAGTCATTCCAATGTGTGAAACACAGTTTTTACATGACGTGACTGGTAATTTTTTTTTTTTTTTTTGAGACAGGGTCTCGCTTTATAGTTCAGGCTGGCCCTGAGCTCACTATGTAGCCCCAGCAAGCCTGGACTCAGCAATCCTCCTGTCTCTGCCTCCTGAGTGCTGGGATTACAGGCATGAGCCACCACGCCCGGCACTGTGGTATGTGGTGTTGATTGCTGGTGGGCGTGAGTCACCATGCCCAGCATTGTATGTGGTTACTGGGATCGAACTCAGGACCTTGCGTTTGCGAGGCAGGCGCTGGAACCACTGGGCTAAATCTCGGGCCCTGGTAATTTTTTTTTTTTGCTTTTTGAGTCAGGGTCTCACATTGTAGTTCAGGCTGGCCCTGAGCTCACTATGTAGCCCCAGCAAGCCTGGACTCAGCAATCCTCCTGTCTCTGCCTCCTGAGTGCTGGGATTACAGGCATGAGCCACCACGCCCGGCACTGTGGTATGTGGTGTTGATTGCTGGTGCAGCATTGTATGTGGTTACTGGGATCGAACTCAGGACCTTGCGTTTGCGAGGCAGGCGCTGGAACCACTGGGCTAAATCTCGGGCCCTGGTAATTTTTTTTTTTGCTTTTTGAGTCAGGGTCTCACATTGTAGTTCAGGCTGGCCCTGAGCTCACTATGGTGCCCAGGCAAACCGCCGCGAACTCAGCAATCCTATCTCTGCCTCCCGAGTGCTGGGATTACAGGCGTGAGCCACCACGTCCGGCATTGTGGTATGCGGTGTTGATTGTTGGTGGTAATTTTGTTTTTAATGTTATTTATCTGAATATTTTTGTCGCTTCTCATTTTTCTTTTACCAACAGCGCTGCCCACGAGCACTTTGCCTCAGGGCAGCCTTCCTGGCCTGGTTTCTTCCCGAGGAAACGAGGAAGCGACTGCATTGCTGCGCCCTAACAGGGGCGTTTTTTTGGCGGGAAGCGGCTCGCTCCTCCAGGCGCGCGGGGTGGGGGTGGGGGTCCCGGGCAGGGCGGCCCTGGCCGCTCTGACCCTCCGTCAGAGAGAGGGCCGCGAAACCCCGGTGCTGCGGGCGGGCGGGAGCCGCGCATCCCCAAGACAGCGAGCAGTGCGAGCAGCGCGGCGACGGGCGACCGAAGACCCGGAGCAGCAGGTGGGAGCCTGCCCGCGCGGCGTTGGGCGGGCGGCGGAGGGCGCAGCTCAGGGCGTCCCGCCGTCCCGCCGTCCCGCCGTCCCGCCGTCCCGCCGTCCCGCCGTCCCGCCGTCCCGCCGTCCCGCCGTCCCGCCGTCCCGCCGTCCCGCCGTCCCGCCTCCTCAGGGCTCCGGGCCGCGCCCCGGGCCTCGCCACGGCCGAGTGGGCGGGGAGCACGTGTACCACGCGGGCCGCTGGATGGCGCCGCGGCCCCCGCGGGCGCAAGGCCAGGAGAGACAGTCCTTCCCTCCCTCAGGCCGGGGCGCGCGCCTGAGGCGGCCCTTTCTCGTGTCAGTCGGCCTCAGCCCTCGGGCGTGGAGGCTCCAGGCTGCGCCCTGTGCCCATGGCCCCCTCTCAGCCCCTCTTTGCCCCCTTCCCTGAAACGCCTCTCTCCAAACCTCCTCAGTTCAGCTGCTGTTCCTCTGACGCTTTGCCTCTCATTTTCTTTTTTTCCCTTCTTCCCTTCACTCTCTTCCCTTTCCTTTCGCTTCCCTGCAAACATAGATGTTTCCGGAGGCTGCTAAGCAGTCCTTCCTGTGCAAGGAAAAAAGAAAGCACTGTTCCTACCCTTAAGGACAGGGAACTGAAGCCCACTTTGTCCCCCCAGCCGTGCCCTCCTGGTCCCTTCTCTGCGATTGTATGCTGAGCCCAAAGCCCAGCCTTGTCACATGTTCACAGTTGACTGTTCTCGGTCCACTTCGGTGTGTAAGTGACTGTTTCTTTGTGTCTCCATTTCCTTATGAAGGTTTCTGAGCATGTGAAATTTGTATTAAATACATTTCTTCGACTTTCTCTTATTAATGTATAACAGTCTAATTCTTGCACCTGATGGAAACCCTAAAAGGATGGAGGTAGAGTTTTGCTCCCCTTATAGTGCACATAGATCTCTAGGCTTATTTATCCTACGTAACTGAAATTCTGTGTCTTTTGGCTTCTATCTCTCCTTCCCTACCTCTTCCCTCCACTGGTAACCATCTTTCTACTCTGTTTCTACTTATTTGAAGTTTTAAAAACAGATTTTGCATGTAAGTGACGTCCTGGAGTGTTTGTCTTTCTGTTCTAGCATATTTTACTTAGCATAATGTTGTCTAGGCTCATGCAAATGTCAGTACCCTTTTAAAAGTTGAATAATGTTCCATTGTATTTGTTCACTATGACTAAGGCTGTCATTACTGTGGGAGTGCAGATACCTCTACCACATGGCAATTTCCTCTCCTTTGGGTGTACCTAGGACAAGAATTGCTGAATCATACATATTAATCTAGTATCAGGCCAAGTCAAGCCAAATCAAACAAAAACAGATTCTTCAAAGAATACTGACATTTGTTTGGGAATGGCAGAACACTCGAATGGAGATATTTGTGCCATAGTAAACAGTGGGTAAACTCAGAGGCTGAGGAAAGGAGAAGTTGTTAAAGGGAAAACTGAGGAAGATTACATTAGATATGTTAAAGCAGTAACCCTTGGCCACTGTGATGGTAACAAAGGTCATCAGTTCAAGCTTGAGTGAATGTTGGCTGGACAAATACTGCATGGAAGTACTTTGGGTGTAAGGTCGTGATGACACTTCTGGTGGAGTTCTGTGACCTTTGCAATCAGGAGGTCATGTGTAAGATGCCTTTCATTATAAACTGCCAGCTTTATTCATTTATTTTCTTTGTGGATGTTAGGGTTGTCACAAGTGACTCCATTTTGATTGTGACAGTTCACACTTCTTTCACATTCCCTAGTTTTGATCAGAATTTTCCTACGAAAACATTACTGGTAACCCTCCTGCAGTAAAGTTTTTGTTGTCCCTTGCAGCCAGGATGGACCTGACCTGGCTGTTGGTCTGGTCTATTCCCATTAGTGGTGGGGTGGGAGGATGCAGAGTGGGCAGTGATTAGTGACCAGGGTCAGTGATGTGGCCGCATGTGAGCAGCAGAGAGGTAGACAGAGTGGTCTTCAGGCCAAGTTTATCGAGTGCATTTGTTATTAGGTAGCTTGTTTCCAAAAAGTGGCTCTTCAGGGCCAGAGGTTTAGCTCAGTGCTTCCAGAACCTGCCCAACAAGCACAAGGTCCCTGGTTCGATCTCTGGTAACAACGTACCACAATGTCGGCATGGTGATTTACACTCCCCAGCAACAGTACCACATGCCACAGTTCCAGCTGTGGTGGCTCACACCTGTAATCCCAGCACTTGGGAGGCAGAGGCAGGAGGATTGCTGAGTTTGAGGCTTGCCTGGGCTACATAATGAGCTCAGGGCCAGCCTGAACCACAAAGTGAGACCTTGTTTCAGAACAAAACAAAAAGTGGCTCTTCAGGTAAATGATACTGGGTTCAGGGCTGCTCGCCTGTCTTCCTGCACCTGGATTGTAAATTCTCACCCCAAACAAAGAGCTGAATGAGGTGAGCAAAAAACAGTGGTAATCCAGGCAAGGTGGTGCACACTTGTAATCCTAGCACTTAGGAGGTTGAGGCAGGAGAATCTCGAAGTTCAAGGCCTGCCTGGACAACCTGAGCTAGTGAGCAAGACCCTGTTTTAGAAAACAAAAACCAACAACAACAAAAGGCAGTGGCAAAGTTTATTCAAAACAAAAATGAAGAGTGAAGGCCGGAGATTTAGCTCAGTGCTTCCAGCGCCTGCCTCGCAAACGCAAGGTCCTGAGTTCGATCCAGGTAAGCATATACAATGCTGGGTGTGGTGACTCACGCCCACCAGCAATCAATAACACATACCACAGTGTGGGTGTGGTGGCTCACACTTGTAATCCCAGCATTTGGGAGGCAGAGACAGGAGGATGGCTGAGTTTGAGGTTTGCCTGAGCTACATAGTGAGCTCAGGGCCAGCCTGAACTACCAAGTGTGACCCTGTCTCAAAAAAAAAAAAAAAGAGTGAGAGAAAGACTGACTCTATAGAATAAGCTTGGGCAGAATAAATAGAAAAAGAGAAAGGATGATAGGAGCACATGGTGCATCTGGAACATACAGTATGGGCTACCATGGAAGGTTATGAGAGCCAAGGCTTCATAGCATGAATGTGTCCTTTATGCTGTCTTAATCTTGAAAAACCCTGAGAACCTCTACATTCAGGTCCTGGGAGGTGGTGCTGGGGTCCCAGGCTCAGGTTGACATCATCAGGTGCAGGCTATCCACTGGAAACCTGCTAAGTCCATGTGCAGGGCTTTGGGAACTGTTTTGCATCTGTGTCCAGGATCTTGTATTAACGGGTCACATCTGCTTCCCTAACCAGCTTCACCATCCCCTAATCCCCTATCTCACATTGATAAGTTCAAGTCTTTCTGTTCCTGGGGGGATAACTATCACCTGAAAGCTCTGTACGTCTGTAAAATTTCAACATGCAACAAGTATGAAGGCTAAAGGGGAAAATATAAAACAGTACCAACAAAAGCCAGATGAACCCACCTTAGACAATACCTTTGAGCTAAGAAGCAAGCTTTTCTCTATAGTCATATTAATTTTTGCCAAAGCTAATCAAAGAAAAATTTGTTTGTAAGATTAGGTTTATCCAGAAACTGTAAGAGTACTTATTAGAGTCTTAATTTGGTTGCAAATGTTTTAAAGAGTCAAACTAGATGCCAAAAGACTTAGAGTAGTCATGGTTAAAATCTGATGAAATTTCAGCAATTGACAAAATTGAATTATTCTCTCTGCACTGCATACAGTGATTGACAGCATCACACTGAGACAATCAGACTTTTATACATTTTGCATAATCTTTAGAATACTTAGATCAATAGTGTATATTATACATTATTATAAAATAATAGTCATATACTTAACCAGTTATAATGTGGCTTAAAGACTATAAAACAAATAGAAGATTGAAAAAAAGCTTTATTCTGGGGCTGGGGATTTAGCTCCATGCTTCAGCATCTGTGAGCTCCACATCATACCACAATGCCAGGTGTGGTGGCTCATGTCTGTAATCCAGCACCGGGGGACACAGAGAAGAAGGAGGACTGTTGAGAGTTCGAAGCTTGACTGGGCTACAGAGTGAGTTCAGGGCCAGCCTGATCTACAAAGCGAGACCCTGTCTCAAAAAAAAAAAAAGCTTTATTTTTTTTAAGATTCAGTTTCCTTAAGTAACAGAAAACCATTAATAAAGACAGCAAAAACACAAAACCCCAAATCTTTGATAAATGTCAAGGGCCAGGGATTTAGCTCAAGTGTACCAGGAGTTTGACTCCTGATACTGCAAAAAAATAAAAAAGAAAAAAGAAAATCTCAGGTAAATTTTTATTAAGAGCACATAAATATTTTAAGAAAATCTTGTTACTTTAACATAGATTCTTTTATCAGTGTATTAACATTCAATATGAAGACTTTATAAATAATTCTTCTAATTATTGACAATTTGGTTTTAACAAATTTTCTTTCATAAAGACTGTCATTCAGCATTTTTGTAGTGCATTCCTCTTTTGAATACTCCCTGCCCATCCGGAACAGCTGTCTTCAATCTCTGTCTTCCCCCAGCCCCACCTTCAAATAAATGCTTTTCTTTTACTTAAAAAAAAAAAACGACCAACAAATCTTTTGTTGCTTTCTCAGACCCTCAATGACTTGCTTATTCCATTCATTTCTACCCTCCCTCCCTCTTTTCTTTCTTTCCCTCTTTTTTCTATTTTAATTTTCATTACCAAAAATTAATCTTCATAATTGCTTTGCATCTATTCCTCGGGTACTGATTCCTGTTCGATGTTTTCTTCTGTAGCATTCTGAAACAATCTTTAAGAGATTGTACTTTTCTTGAAATAAAAGTACCTAAGCCTGGTGTGGTGGAACATGCCAGTAATCTCAGGAGGCTGAGCCAGGAGGATCATCACAAATTCCAGGCTAGCCTGGGCTATGTCTCAAAAGAAAAAACCAAAAAACCCTACATATTTTATGTCTTTGTCATAGGTTTTGTTTGCTTTTCAAAACAAAAATTTTTCTTTTTTTTTTTTTTTTGAGACAGGGTCTCACTATGTACCCCAGGCTGCTTTTGAACTCACGATTCTCCTGCCTCAGACCCCCAATTGCTGGGATTACAGGCATGTGGCACCATGCCTAACTTTTTCTTTTTTTTAATGAGGCTCTGTTCAAATAATTTCTGTTAAACTGAGTATTAGGAGAAAACAGTCTCATATTAGATTTCTCAACAGATCCTTTGAATTCAGAGTGAGGCCAACAGACTGACACAGCTTGTGGCCTTGTCTCAAAACATCTACTGAGGAAGACATACAAATTAAGGAGGATGCAAGTCCATTTCTTTAAAAAAAGTTCTGAGGGGACAAATGTGGAATACCTGCTTCTGAAGCTGGAGGATAGTTCACTCTCTCGGCCCCCGGGGCCTCCTAGAGAGTTTCCAAGCAGCCTGATGGTGGGATTTTGCACAGGGACACCTTCCCCTTCTGTGCCCCATCCCCAGGTGGTAACTTCTCTCTCCCAGAGGTCAGGAATCGCACTCTTCAGTTGGGCAGTGCTGCTCTGGGCCCCTAAGACACCCTTCTAGCTTGGTGGCGTTTCACTGCCCCTTTCCAGGCTTGACAAGTGATGTGGGTTAGGCCAGGTATGGCTGGGTGCTGAGGTCACTGCCTGGCCTGGTCTCTGCCTGGTGGGCCACTAGGGTCCTCGTGCATAGTACACATGTAGGCAATAGCCCGCAGGACAAAGGCCCCAGGGCAGAGTCCGTGGGCTTGGTGGGCCTGGTGCAGCCTCAGTGTCTTCCATGGTGCGGGGCTGACACGTGGGGATGATGCAGATCATGAGGATGAGCTGTGCAGCCCTGCCCTGCAGGGCTTCCAGCAGTCTATGCACAAGTTCCCAGCCCCTAACCCCCAGCGCCTCCTGCCCAGGCTGGATCTCGGGCACACAGGAGGGCAGGTCTATCGTGGCTGCCCTTCTCACAGTTGCCCTTCCTACAGTTGGCTCCCACACCTCTTGAGTATAAAATTATATACATGGATTAGGATTTTTTATTATCGAGTTGTGTGTTTGAATATTATCTGTTTTCTGACATATGGTTTGCCAGTATTTAATTGGCTGCCTTTTCCTTCTGTTGTCACTCCATGTTGTATCCCTCCAACACATAAAACAAAACGAGAAGTTACAAAGCTTGCCAAAGGGCAAGAAAAAGCATTCCAAAGAGGTGAGGAAGCCATTCGATCTGAACCTGACAGGACTCAGATGCTGGAAATACAAGGAAAGATAAAAACCGGATGGGCAGTGTTAGCGGAGAAATGGAAACTTAAAGGAAACAAGTGTTGGATATCAGAAGGCTGCAATGTCAACATCAGCAGTGAAACTGAAGCCAGACAACAAAAACTACCTCAAGCAGAAGGGGGGACCCACAGCAGATAAACATCAGGCGGTTAAAAGGCATGTACTTGGTGTGTCAAGAGCATGTGAGAGAGCGCAGGGGTACAGGGTAGCAGGGTCCTGAAGGTGAAAAGGCTAGTGTTCATGGAGAGGCCAGTGAAGGCAGAGGGAGGAACAGAGACAGGGAAGCTGTTGTGTGTGGTCAGGAGGTGGCTGTGTCACAGGTGTCTGCAAATATACAGCGTGTGGCCCCCAGGGTGACCCTGTCAGGGACTGCAGACTTCAGTGACCGAGTGCCAGTGTGCACTGGTGCAGTGGGAGGACCGTGGGAGGAGCCATTAGAGACTTGGAGCTGTCTGCCTCCTGCTCCATTTTGCTGTGAACCTAAAACTGCTCCAAGAGTAATCTACCCCTGCCTGCCATGGCGTTACCTTTGCCTCTATGCCCAAGTCCTCATCTGCTGCATTCTGGACCCATATAGACTTAGACTGTATCTCCTGGCATTTGGTCTGTGGTCATTGGGGCTTTAAATTCGGTTTTACTTTTTAAAGTATTTTTTTTCTCATCTATCTTTTTTATGACAGTTGCATTTTTTCTACCCCTTGCCCTATGCTCTTTTGAACACTAGGGAAGTTAGGGTTAAGAACTGCTGGGTGTGGGATTAGCATACTAGAAATATCCTGACCTACCTTGGTGTTCCCATGTGACCCATGGTGGGGATGGAGAACTGGGTGCTGAGTTGCCAACCCTGAGACTGAGTTGTTGGCACACTATGAGACTCAGGAGTGTCTGTCAGAATGGCTCCTTTCCTCACTACTGCACATCAGTCTGGTTTGCATATGCCTCTTAAGAAATTAAGAGGTTCAGTGGGACTTCTTAAGCACGGGGTGGGCTGCACAGTAGGAAGAGGAGCATGTGTCATTGGAGGACTCCTTGGGCAGGAGGAAGAGTTGGTGGTCCATGCTCCACCCTCCCACATGACAAGGCGCGTGGCAGCTCAGTGTGAGCAGGAAGTTTGCCCCAGAAATCGAGTCGAAAAATACTGGTTGAAAATATAGTGCATGGTGACTTCTTTCTGTATTACAACCTTATCGTATCCAGGGACATGTAGGAGGGACTACCCAGGTATGAGAGGAAAATATTGGGATTTCCATTGTTTTTATGTTTTTAAAAAGATTTCTATGTTAATTTGTAAGTATTATATGTATATATTACATAATAGTACAATTTTTCAGAAGTATAGTATATGCTTAATCATGACTTTTATGATCGAATGATGAAATACATGGTTGGATGTTTTAGAGAGCATCACTTGGGAATCTTTGGTTCAGTCCTTTGAGTCTGGGCATAGATGATCGTCTCTGTCTGTTTTCTATTGCTATTCAGCTTTTCTATTGCTATTCAGCAATAGAATACTCTGGATTGGGGAATCTGTGAGGAAGAGATCCAACTTGCTTATGATTCTATAAGCTGGGGAGGCTAAAGCACACAGGTGACGACAGCATGGCAGATGGCATCCTGTGCCCCAGTGAAGCCATAACTAGAACTTGCTTTTATAAAAGCCACCCCCTGATAACCTGTTAGTACCATAGTCTACAGGTGGCATAGTCCATCTCCAAGGGCAGTCTCATATCCGTGTCACATCCCGAAGATCCCTGCTCTGACAATGCTGCTCTAGGGACAAAGTCATGACATGTGAGTTTGCAGAGCACTTCTGCCCTGGGTGAGTCCTGGGTGGGGCATGCCAATCTGCTCTTCCTCAGGGCTCAGCATTGATGGTTGTGTTCCTTCTGCCCTCCCCCTGCACCTTTTGCCTAAACAGTGACACTGAAGGCAGATTCGCTGTCAGGACCACACAGCTGTAAGAAGACCCTGGGTGGTTGAGTTGGAAGAAGGAAGGTTCTGGGACCTTTGAAAGCCCTGGTTCACCTCCCAGCCTTTCTCCTGGATGGAGCCACTGCCAGTCCCTGTGGTTTCTGCATCTGCCAAGGACATCACATCCATGAACATGAAGGCCTGGACCCCTGGCCTCTGACACTTTGGCTAAGGCTGCTGGTTCCACGTAGAGCTGAAGGGTGTGAGCTTCCTGTGTCTTTGGGTTACCTGGTTCCTTCTCCTTCCCTGACAGTGGGAGGAAGATTTCCTGTCGCTCTGCTGGTCATCTTGATTGTGCTTCCTGACAGACAGAAAGAAAGAGCCAGTTGACTCAGCTGTCAGAGTTTGACCTTAGGTCCTGGAGTGGACAGGCAGTGGACTGGTCTTTCAGGAGATGTATTCTGTCAGGAAAGTGGAAAGCACTAGTCTCTGGATAGGCTGGAGCCTGCTGTACAGGCAGGCATGTCCTGCTGGTGGCCTGAAATAAGGATTTATATTCTGGAAATTAGGGAAGTGCTACACACCTGCCAGCCAGCCCTGTTACATTTTCTGGGGAGCGAGTTGTTAAACATTGACCTGCATAGCCCTGGGCATGAGGAAAGACTTAGTTTAATATTAACAGCATGGTTTTCTTTACCCTCCAGCTCTCCTTGTGCCCTCAAATAAGGCATGAATGGGCAGAAGCACTGGAAGCCTGATTTGTGCCAAACAGTCTGAAGTCTTAGTATGTATTTGGATCTAAGGAGAACTTGTATGGGCTCAGGCTGAGGGCAAAAGCTGCTTTGAACTTGACTTTGGATGTAGATTTGCCACCTGTCAAGTTCCTGTCTTGGCATTCATCTCTTCTCTTCACCAGCCCTCCCGCCCCCATCCTGTTGACAGTCCCTGGACCTCTGCTCTTGGGAACCTGGCTTCTTTCCCATCAGTCTCAGAAGCCCTGGATTCTGGGTCTGAAGCTGCAACTCATTACGTGCATCACACACCCCTGGTGTCCTCGGCTCCAGTGTGCCTGGCATTCCACTTGTCGCTGGGGCACAAGGACATAAGCAGACAAAACTGCCACAGGAAGCTGAAAGAGTGGCTGCCTCTTTTGGGAGGCGTCCCTGACCACCTTTCCCCTTACCATGCATACTGGATTCTAAAGAAAAGCCACATCTAAATGGTGAAAATGTTAACTGCTACATAATTTTTCTTTTTTTTGAGTTACAGAATCCAGAAGTTTTGGTGACCTTTCAAGAATAGAATATGTCATGGCCCAATTTACCCCCAGTTCTGTGATCAACCAGCACAGTGTGTAAACGGCTATGGTTTAACTTGCAGAACAATAATATGCATCTGGCTGGGACATGCCCTGGGTGACATAGAACCTGCCCATCACTCCCTTGTCTCCCCTGAGTCCCTTAAGATGGGGCTTTGGAGGCAACAGCCCCTCCATCTTCTCAGGCTGGCCATGAATATCCCTTTCTTTCCACCAACCCTCACTTCCTGCTACTGTGTCTCATCTCAAGGAGAAGACAGCTGGCCTGCTCCTGGTCCAGAGCCCATTCTCATGTGAGGACTGTGCCATGCTGTTTCCAGAGAAGGCTGCCCAGTCGTGAAGCCCACCAAGTGTTCTTAGCAGGGAACATTGACCCACCTTGCAGAACTGCCCTGACTTTGAGGGTATAGTGGGTCCTAAAACATAATCCAATGTTTGCCTGGCTCTTTCTCTTGAGACTTGCCCCTTTGGAGCTCTGAAGGCTGGCAAGCCTGAAGCAGCCCTTTTGAGAGATTGCACACACCCTCGCTGTTGCAGGCATTTCTAGCTCAGGCACCAGACATGTGTGTGATCCAGCTTTCAGATAATCCCAGCCTTTGACCTGTGAGCCTTGCTGATGGAGCAGAAATTAACTGTCCCTTGAGAGCCCTATCCAGACCTAGATTTTTATGGGTCATGCAAATGTTATCTTGTGTTTTAAGCGACCAGGTTTTGGGATGGTTTGTTATGCAGCCATAGTAATTGGAACAGGGCCAGACAATAAATAAGATACATGAACATACAGGATAGCTAATTATAAGAGATAAAGAGGAGGAAAATGCAGAGAGGGAAGATGTAACATGTCAAAGTGGCTTTGAAATTTGATTGCAGAGCTTGGGAGAGGCTCACTGAGAAGGCAGTCTCTGTGGAAAGACCTGAAGGAAGGGAGGTGGCTCACTTGTGGTCACTCCAGGAGCACAGAAGCAAAAGATGCTTCACCCATGGCTGGAGATGGGGCTCAGTAGGAGATGAGATCTGATCTGAGAATGAACCTGGAGCCAGACCCTGTCAGAGCTGTGGATCCCTTCGGCCCTTTTGTGAAATGAGATCACAATGGGTTTTGATTTAGATGTGATGTAATTCTATTTTTTGTTTGTTTGTTTGTTTTGCTTGGAGGCAAATCCAGGACCTCAAGCAACCTAGGCAAGCACTACATCTACAGAGCTACACTCCCAGTCCATGATTCTGTTTTTTTTTAAAATTGAATTCTTTATTCATACATTTTACATACAGCTCACAATCACACTCAATATTAGGGAATTTGTACCAGTATATGACACAAGTTAATTTGCATTTTTACCAACGTCCTACCCACCCCATAACCCTCCACCCCCTATATTCATGTGCTTTCTTTTCAAATCATAATTATTCTTTCCTCTCATTACTTCCCCCTACCACATTCTCTTTGAATATTTCCTATTTCACAAAATCTACCATACATTCTAGTACATTCTGTTTTAATCCTGTCATTCCTGCATTGGTATTTCCAGGAGTGAAGTTCTGAGTGAGGACATGCATGCTGACTTCTCTTTTGGTGACCTGTGATCATGTCAGGTTCTAGGGCTGCAGTAACAAGGCAACTTGAAACAATGGAGACTTGTTAACTCACAGTCATGGAGGCTGGAAGGTCAGAATCAGATTGTTGACAGGGCCACATCCCTCAGACTTGCAGAGGAGACATGTCCTTTGTGCTGGTGGAGGTTTTCAATCCTGCCCTCTTGGCCTGCAGCCTTTGCGCTCGGAACTCTGCCTTGACATCATGTAGTGTTCTGTCCACGGGCTGCTGCCTTCACATGGCTGCCTTCCTGTGAGGATGCTGGTCACACTGTCCACCCTTATCCTAACCCAGCTACTTGTAGGGATCTGTTTCCCACTAACTTCACATGTTGAGGTACTAGGAATTATGTTTGGGGAGTACAATCCAACCCTTAACACTACCATTTTTAACACTGATAGAACTATTCCTCATAGGGAAGACTTGACCAAGTCAGAATAACCTATTGCTAGTTAGCCTTCCTCCTACATTCACATGTGCACACATGCATGCATGCACCATGCTCATCTGTGTGCCTTGGAGTTCATTCTGTGTATATATAATTGACCTGATCCTTTCTTATTATGGCATAGTGGTTTCATGACTGATGTCCTCTGAACATTTTCTATGGGTAGACTTAAAAGTTACTTGCAGTTTTGGGGGCTACTACAAATGTAACGTTTGGTGAAATTTTCTTTAAAATTTCTTTGTGGGAAGAAAGATGTTACTTTTATTTAAAATAAAATCTAAAAACAATAAAATTAAAAAATAAAATCTTAAAAATAAGATGTGGCTGAGTCTCTCAGGCCAGAGTCAGCATCAGTTGTGCACAGCAAATGGGGAGCAGGAGAGAGGCTGGACTCTCTGGGCTTAGAACTGTGTGAAGTCAGTACCAAGAGGAAGCCCTTTGGCTTCCTCCCATGGCCCAGGGAGCATCTCTTGGGTCACGTGGTGATCTTTCTTCCCTCCAAAATGCTGGAAGGTACTTCCATGCTTGTGAATACTTCCAGTGAAAGCATAATTCCTTTTGGAATCTGCGCAGTGAGGCTGGGTTTGTGTCAGTGTAGGTGAGAGGTGAGTAACACCTGTCTGTTCCCACAGGCTGTGTGCAGCTGGACACTTGTGTACATGCATCTTTAGGTTCATGGTAAGGGTTGCTTCTTTAAGCAGAACCTGTCCAATGATACAGGCTGTTGTGCTGCTGCTCCCATGGTGAAATTGGAACTTGGTGGTAGCTGCAGAAACTCCTGCTCTTGAACTATGAGGACAGATACATAAGGAGCAGGGAGGTCAGGGAAGAGTCTGAAAGAAGCCAAGAGGAGCCTCTTGGGAAGGGTTTATAAACACTGGCTCCTGACAAGACTCCAGAGACAATGTGCTGAAAAGCACAGCCAGATTTCTCGCTACTCAGGACAGGGGAGTTCTGCGTCCATGAGAGGTCCAGCCCCTCAGAGCGGGGAGGGAAAGTCAGTTTAGGGAGCACTGTTTCTCATTTAAGCTGGGGCTTCAGCAGGGGAAGGACCACAGTGCAGCCTAGGTTTGAAGTGAGGGTGCTAAAGATTGTGGGCGTTTACAGTCATTTGATACCATCTGTTGAAAATGAAGCATTTTTAAATAGGTCTTCCCCAACAAGAGAATCTTGAAAGGGTAAAGTTGTTCTGATAAGTATAATGGAATTTTAATGTCACATTTGGGAAAATAATAAGCTGCATGGGTGCAGATGGTTTCAGTTCTCAGACCTACTTTTAAGATCTTCCATTCTGGGTTCTGGGGAAAGCCTCATTTAGAAAGAGATTTCACCTCTCCCCAGGCAAATTCTAACTCAGCTTTAAGTTGTCTCCACCCTTCAGAAAAAGATTTACTGCACCCGTCTTACTGGGAAGGGAAGCCTCATTTCTACAAGATACCGGTAAGTGTTAACCTGATTGGTTAGGCCATGTTACTAGTGTGCATGCAAGAACACTTGTGTGCTAGTGTGTTACCACAGGAAATGAGGCTTTATGGCTTTGGTCCATTTTCCTGTGCAGGAGCAGTCAGGTCTTCCTTCTGCCTTACACTGGGCAGAGCCTGGAAAGACTTCCTAAGAGAAGTTCAGCCTTATTCACACTCTGGAATCCAGCTCCTGGTCTGCATAGTACAGGCTCAGCACACTTTAATCTACTTGTGCATATTTATATTGAGAAGCAGGAAAAGGAGAATTTCCCCATACATCCATAGTCCAGCATCACTCACAAGAGGAGCCCTACATTTGTTTGTATGTGTTCATGCTGGGTAGATATACTCCACCCATCTCTCCAGAATGCCTCCCCTCTTTCACCTGCCTGGTGCTTGGAGAGCTGACACTCATGGTACCAGTTTGCTCTTTTGGCCCCTTGTTCAGCTGATGGGAAGCACAGGCCAGAGATCAGATATTGGGAAAAGAGTGATGGGTGTGGGTCCCCCAGTTTCCTCCCTCCTGGTCTTTGGTAGGCTGTTCATATCCTTAATTCAAATGCTACAGCCCCCATCAAGTGACACTGTTCAGTGAGGTCTCTCCTTGTCTAGCATAGCAGTTTTCTCCTCTTGTTCCCACAGGGCTTTGAGTGTAGAGAGCTGCAAATAGCCCCAAGACACAGTGCTATTGCGTATGACTTCCCTATGATTGGCTTATATTTTATAAAGTCTCTTTTTTCTTAATTATGCTGAAATGACCCAAGAAGAGGGTGCTGTCTCTTATCTGCTGGGTCCTGATCAATAGAGGGCTTTGCTGAGTAATATACCTGCTGTTTTCCTTCCCAATGAGTCAAGCCTAGCTGCCGCTCAACAAGTGCCTGATACATATTCATTGGGTGAATGAATGACTGAATGCATGAGTGATGGGATCTGAACTCAAATTCTCTTTCTCCCAACCTCCAACATAGAGTTGAGCATTTCCATGTACAGTGCATGTGCCCAATGGTCTCTGAGAGCCGTGTCATACACATGTGTGCTGTGGTTCCACTTCCCTGAATTTGCCTCAGTGTCCCACGTCCAGAGTTCTCCTTCTCAGGGAGCAGTGTGCAGCAGTACCGAGAGCATATGAGATCCGTGGAGATGATAAACACAGGATGCTTACCTCATCAAGAGTATGGTGATTTCTTCAACTCAGGAACAAATAAAAAGTTCGGACTACAAAATAAGAAGTGAACATTGGCAAATATCATTTGTATTGTTTGTGATCTTACGGGAACCATGCTGAATAAACTCAAAATTAATAGTGTGTTAAACAACAATATTATAAGAAGTAAATTTGACAAAATTATGCCTATAATTAGTATTAATTTTACAGTTGAAGGCTGTAAAGTGGTTCATAACATTTATTATAATTACAGTTCCATGTGCAAGTGTTAGAAAAATGTCTTCCAGTTTTGAGAGGTACCCCTTGACTTACATGTTCAGGGAACACTTAGTTATTCCTCTGGGAAGATACCTCCAGGAATGGAGCCCAGAAAAATATTGGGGATAACAGTTCCAAGATCCTTCAACATGGCCAACTTCAAAGATTTTCTAGTTGCTCATGATTTTGTCCCATTTATATTGATTTTCTGTGAGAAATTCCATGATCTTCCTCCCTGGATTTCTGAGCAGGAGTGGGATCCAGAGTGACTTGATATAGTACATTTCATCTTGGCGCAGAGCTGTCCCTTTGATGATCTCCAGGGCACACTCCTTCTTCGGCGCCATGTATCCCTCATAGACACTAGAAGTTGCCTTTAAGGCTGATTCTGTAAGTGGCAAAGAGGGATGGGTTACCCAGACTAGTCAGGTCTGTGATAGATGACTTGGCAACATCATGTTAATTGTGGGCACTGTTCCTAATGCTTGAGACTCACAACCCTGCAGAGAGTGCATGAAGAGATGGTTATATTTAGAGCCTGTTGGGCAAAGACAGAGGCCCTGGTAATAAAAGTAGGGACTTCCTGCCTTGGTGGAGATTTGTGGTTGTATGTAGAGGTGATCCCTTGGGGTAGCTGAATCATGTGCCTCACATGGTATTTTATGCCTCTGTGTGTGTGAGGGGCAGAAGGAGGATGGAAGTCATGTGATGTCCTGATGGCCAGTGGGAGGCATCAGTGGGAAAAACCCAGAGTGCTGTGTGAGAACAAACTACTGGCTTGTGAAAGGAAAGATGTAACTCAGGTTACTCTAGAAGGAATCTCTACTAGTTTTCTTGTCCTTTCCAGATTGTACAGCTTCCTCCTCTTTGTATTTCTCTGTTGCCTCACTCTCTGCCTTTGTCTATCTCATTCAGTTACTCTTAAATATATAAAACTTATATATATCTACTGCACCTTTTGGCTACACTTGTATTTGGACTGTAATAGCTAGAAATCCCACAGTGCACAAGCACTTCCTTAAGTGAGAGTGTGCGTGCTTTCCATTTCACTGCTGTGCATCCCTCCTGAGCCAGGGAGAACAGGCTCCTCTTCACCCACAGCAACCAAGCAGGGAGTCCTGCAGGGCATTCGCTCCTACTACTTCTTTTTTTTTTTTTTTTGAGACAGGGTCTCACTTTCACTTTGTAGTTCAGGCTGGCCCTCAACTCACTAGGTAGTCCAGGACCTGTAAGAGTTTAAAGTGTTCTCTATACACCCCACTCTACTTCTGGGTATGGATCATACATAACCACTACGTAGTGATCAAGAAGTATAACAGAATTAACTAAAACACAAAACTGATTTTCCTCTAATGACCTATTTATGTTCTCAGATTGTATCCAAAATCATACTCAGAGGTATCTGCAACAGTATTTAGCTTTCCTTTCCTCTCATGACCTGATACTTTGAAGAGTGCTGATCAGATGTTTTGAGGAATGTTCCTTGAGTTGAATTTATCCATTATTCTTTGTTTTTGTTTCTTTTGGTACCTGGGATCGAACTCAGGACCTCTTGCTGACCAGACAGGGACTGTGCTACTGAGCTACATCCCTGGTCCTGTTCTTTATTCTTTTATGGTTGGGGTGAAATTATACATTGTTGGCAAGATTATCACAAAAATGACATGGTGTTTTTCTCAGAACTTATCAAAGAGTTTATAATCTTAATATGTCATTACTATTTAGATTAAGAAAAAATTGTATTTGGTAAGTCTCATACAGAAAAGTAATGGGCATTGGGAATCCTTGGCATGGAAAGGAGGTCAGAGAATAGCTAGAAATTCCACAGTGCACAAGCACTTCCTTAAGTGAGAGTGTGCGTGCTTTCCATTTCACTGCTGTGCATCCCTCCTGAGCCAGGGAGAACAGGCTCCTCTTCACCCACAGCAGCCAAGCAGGGAGTCCTGCAGGGCATTCGCTCCTACTACTTCTTTTTTTTGAGACAGGGTCTCACTTTCACTTTGTAGTTCAGGCTGGCCCTCAACTCACTAGGTAGTCCAGGATATCCTTAAACTCACAGTAATCCTCCTGCCTCTGTCTCCTGAGTGCTGGGATTATAGGCGTGAGCCACCATGCCTGGCACTGTGGTATGGGGTACCAGGGATCAAACTCGGAACCTTGTGGTCTCAAGGCAGGTGCTGGAACCACTGAGCTAAATTGCTGGCCCTCGCTACTACTTCTTAAGCTTACCTGTGTCTACAAGGCCGAGGATACAAAGAGTGATGGACACATTTACTTTGCTCACTGAAAATTCTTTCCTAATGGACGAAAAGAATCCATCCAGAGCAAACTTGCTTGCAGAATAAGGAGCAATCAGAGGATAAGGTATTTTCCCTAAGAGATAGATTGAAGAAACAGGTTAACAAGGTGTTCCATTTCAGCTTCTGACAGAGTTATGTACATTGGTTTGTAGCAGACTTTTAGCATCTTATGGACTCTGCCCTCTGAGTTTTATTTTCTCACTATTTCCTAAATTATCCTGTTGTGGGACCGGAGGGTTAGCTCAGTGGTTCCGGCGCCTGCCTCGCAAGCGTAAGGACCTGAGTTCGATCCCCAGTTACCACATATAATGCTGGGCGTGGTGGCTCACGCCTGTAATCCCAGCACTCGGGAGGCAGAGACGGGAGGATTGCTGAGTTTGCGGTGGCTTGCCTGGGCACCATGGTGAGCTCAGGGCCAGCCTGAGCTACAAAGCAAGACCCTGTCTCCAAAAAGCAAAAAAAAAAAAAAAAAAATTATCCTGTTGTGTTGAGTTTCTGAAAGGAAAAACATCAAGATACCAACATATAGAGGGTGGAGAGGGCTGTAAGACAAGTGTCCTTGCAGAAGGATTGGTTAGATTTTCAGTAAGCATGCTAAGTAAGTGAGGCTGCTGAAGAGCCATGTAGTCCCCCCAGCTGCTATGCTTCTACCTCCCAGGAAGCAGAGCTGGGGACCGAGAATTTAATAAGAGCTCTCTACTGGTTCAGGAACCTGCCGTGATAATAACAAGAGAGTGCTTGACTTCCCTGTGTTTGATTTTTACACAGATAACTTTGGAGGATATGTGAACATATATGGAACAGGATAACCTGCCCTTTATGCGGTTTCCAAAAGGTAAGAGTGGAAGTGGACTGAGCCGTTACAATTTTATGAGCCTTGTTGGAACAACTGCTTGAAAGTCTGGGTCACTTTAGAGTTGATTTCCATCAATTGCCTCCATTCTAAGGTCACATTTCCTCTTCCTGTATGTATAGTCATTTGATTCTGTACCCTGGATATTTTGAAACATTGGATTTTGTCATATTCCCTCAAAGTCTTGATTTTTCTTTTAATTTAGAAGGAACTCTATGTCTCTTGCCGAGGGTACCAACTGAAATTTCTGTTCAGCCATTTGCATTGGTGTCTGCACTGCCCATGAGTAGTTTGGGCACAACAGAGATTTGGACTGAGATACAAAATGCCAGGCTATCTTTGCCTCTCCTACCTCACAGAGCAGCAAGAGAACAATGAAGGCAGGTGAGGTGAGAACAGGCTGGCTGGGGCTGGCATTTCTTATCTCTAGTTTTCAAGGCTGATTATTTCCTGCTTAGGTCTTATTTTCAGGGAACCAGTGCAATGTGGCTCTTCCCTTTTAAGGGTATTCCCCTTCATACTTCAGCTGTCATCATAACTCAAACCTCTTCTTTCTGGTGTTTCAATCTAGTAAAAATGTAGGTTTCCACTTCAGATGTGGGACCTATTAGGGTATTATTAATTGTAAAGCTGTAAAACTGGGAAATTTGCTTATTGTCTTTTCTTTCTTCCATGTGTGCTAACAACTCCCTAATTTATGTCTGTTTTTTATTATTTCTCAGGGGTTCCAATAGTTGTATTTTATATTTCTCTGAATTTTTTTTTTTTTTGAGACAGGGTCTCGCTTTGTAGTTCAGGCTGGCCCTGAGCTCACTATGTAGCCCAGG
>PVIC010004375.1:0-37170 GCA_004025085.1 Thryonomys swinderianus
GCCCAGCATTATATGTGGTAACCGGGGATCGAACTCAGGTCCTTATGCTTACGAGGCAGGTGCCGGAACCACTGAGCTAACCCTCCGGCCCAGGATGCTTTTCTTCCTACATATGTTCTGCACTAACCTGGACTCCCAAGGAGCTGCCCCGCCCATGGTTCAGCAAGGAGGACTGCAGAGCGGAAGCATGGCTCTACAGCAGCCTACCTTGTAAGGAAGACACTGAAGAAACAGCTGTCAAGCCCTTGTTGAAAGTTTATTTTTTAAAAAACTCAATGCCCTGTCCTTGGTCCCCACATGGAGAGTCTGAAGAGCTGCATCTGCACAGGGAAAAGGTCCAGGCCACAGCAGACTCCAGCCAGGGGTCCCCCCTTCTCCATGGCGCCTGTGGCAGGCCAGCTCCTGGTGCAGGAAGGTATCGCTTCCCAAGACCCGTGTGTGAAGTTTCTTCACAAGCTAAGCAGGAGCCATCTGCCTCTGTCACGACTTCCCAGATGCCAGGGCTCCAAGACGTTGAGACGGTAGTGAGCAGCCTATGGACAGTGCTGGCAGCTCTCAGCCCTCACTCGTTTCCCTTTGTGTACAGGAAACACCTGCTCTTCTCAGGACCGGAGCCTCCAGGCTTCTCCTTTTGGACTTGGCAGTGAGCCTACAGTCTGGGCAGCCCCAGTGCCACCCAGTTCTGGCTCCCCTGCACAGACCCCACGTCTCAGACACAGTGGGTTCCCGAGTTCCATTGTGAGGTGCAGTCAGGACCGCTAGCTCTGGGCCAACACTGCTCCCCGGCTGGGCTGCAGCAGCTCACATGCTCTGAGCTGAGGTTCTGGCAAGTGGGGCTCAGCCAGAAATAGGCGCGAGAGTGTGGTTAATTCTTCAGAGAAGTCCTGGGGAAGGATAGAGGTGACAGGAAAGGCAGATGCGGGACACCTGAAGGTCAAGGCCTAGATGGTACTATTAGTGGTTCAGCGCATGGACTTGAAGCTAGTCCAGTTTCACAGGGTAGAAACTGCTCCGCCCCTGAACTTTCTCTCATAGTCTTTGACTAGCTGAGAACTGCATCCTTGTACCCAACTCAAGTCACGCCTCAACCTCTGGTGCTCTTGAAGAAAGGGCCGCACCGCTCCTGGCTCTGCATCCTTACTTTCCCTGCCCAAGGACAATGGGCTGCCCCACATCTCTCCCTGGGAGACAGGTGAGGGGGGACAACTTACCCCTGGCCATGGGGCCTCATGGAGGCTTCCCAGGCAGGCCTCGATCTCTGCCTGGTCCATCAGGCCCTTTTCTACCAGCTCTCGGAGCAAGAACAGCAGCAGGTCCCACTGCAAAACCCACCACAGAGGCGGTCAGCATTGCTGAGGACTTGAGATGGACACAGGGAGTCCGCTTAGCGTGGTTGGTGAGGGAGGGGAACAAGACCCTGGCCACAGGGCACCAAGGAGCCTTCCCGTCTAGTCAGGCTTACCTCCCGTGGCCGTGTGGCAGCTAGAAGCCCCACGTTTCTTGGGCTCAACAGCAGCTGCAGCGGGATGGCCCCCTGAAAGTCTTCCTTCCACAGAGAAAGCAGCATGAGCAGAAGCCTCCGTGCCTGTCCCCGCTCCAGCCTGTGTGCTTTGGGAGGCCCTAGGGTGGGGATCTGGTCTGCAACTAAGGAAGAGGGAAATCAGGGCCTAGAAATGGAAGCCAAAGCAAGCTTTGTACGCCAATCTGGCTCACACCCCTCCCTGAGATCCGGGGGATGTGCGAGAGAGTGTGACAAACGGGAGCCGTACCCAGGAGGGACGCCAACTCCACAGAGCACTTGGCCAGGTGCTGCTCAGCAGGTGGGCACAGGAACTGTGGGGAGAAGGGCCCTCAGTAACTTGTGACTGGCAGGAGTGGCCCTAGGCAGCCAGCACTGCTGCTAATGCCTCTGCCAGACCATGCGTCTCACCTGCCGGCACTGCAGTGTCTGGTGCAGCTGGCCCAGAAGCTGCTCGAGGTGTTCCAGGGATACTCCCTCGTCGGGATCCCGGGGCCCCACAGCCAGGGAGAGCACATCCTGCAGAGAGCAGATGAGACTCATGCCAGGCCGGGGCCAGGATGCCATTCACAGGTGTGGGGAAGGGACCAGCCAGTGGAGGACAGAAAGCGGAGGAAAAGAGGACCCCAGGGGTGAAGCGACTATGCTGAAGTATCCCTAGACTGGGGCGTTAGGACAGCATGGGTAGAAGAAGCAACCTTGGGGAGCCCTGAGGGAAGGGACAGAGCACACTGATGGAGGGCGACAAGCTGCCGGACAGACACCACTCAGCCTGGAATGGGCCACCAGACCTGCCTCTGGGTGGCTCCTGCCCCTTGGGCAGGGGGGTTTCAGTCCAGGTCTTCGAGCATCCCCCACCCAGCTTTCCTCCTGGGCAGGGCGGCTTCCAGTCCCTGCTCCACATCTATTCCCAGCCCACTAGCCTAGACGAGGCCATCGGATGGGCGGGGGTCAGCAGAACCATGGAAATAGCCTGGAATCCCACTGCTGAGGTGGCCAACATAGATCGTCACAGGACTGAGGCCAGCCTGAGTGACACCTGAGACCCTCACCACAAACCTGCTGGGCACCTGGGCACACACTACGATCCATAGGTGGAGGCAGGATGACTGCCAGGTTCCAACCAGCCTGGGCAACCCAGCAGGGCTCAAAGATTAAAGACCTGGGGCCCTGCACCCAATCCTAAGTATGTCCAACCTTACTACCCAAGGCAGACTGGCTCGAGGTGGTCTATATACTTTTGTGACGCTGCAAAGTCTGCAGTTTCCAAACTGAGGTAGAACTAATTGTTCATTCTTCCTGCCTGTAACTGAGAAAATATCCCCTCATGGAAGAACATCAATCACATCCGATGCTGGCGTCCCTGCCCCTTAGACTGCGACACTTGTCAGACACGCACCTGTGCCCAGTGCCCCCTGAACGGCCTTTGCTCTACAGGGACAGGGATGTGGGCATGGAAAGCCACCTAGCCTCTCAGTACCAGACCAGACAAACCAGCCAGACAACACAGAAAGCTGCTGCAGCGACAGGGGGTGGACAGAAACCAGGAAGTGCGTGGGGAGGGGCAGGGCAAGGGGTGGGGAGCTGTGTACTTTTATCTCGGAGATGAGGTGGGAGGGGAGGGGAGCGCGGTGCTCACAGGCGCGGGAGCAGCCCCTCCGCTCCCCGCGGGCAGCCGGGTCCGGGCCTTGGGCTCGCAGCGAGCGGCTAATGGCCGCCTTCAACTCCCTCCTGATTAGCGCTGTGGGGGGGGAGGTAGGTACAGTCAATGGTGCCCCACAGGCTCCTGTACCAGCCTACACCAGCCAGGTTCCAGCACAAGCTGCCCCAGCTGCCTGCCTGCCTGCTGCTCAGAGTGGGCCCGGCCTCACCTGTGATGTTGGCTGATAGCCACGCACAGGCCTTCTCGGTCGCCAGCTCCACAGCAATGCTCTCTGCGCTGCTCAGAACCTGGAGGAAAAACTACAGGTCAGGCAGGGCTGCTGGGAGAGCCTGGCCCTTCAGCTTTACGTGCGTGTGGTCACGCACCATATGCTGCTCACCCCAACCTCTGCCCTACTACATACAGCCGCTGGGGTCTCCTCCGGAAGCAACGCCCGCACAGCCCCAGGGCTCTTCCTTTGGCAGAACCTCGAGGCAATCAGGAGATGGCTATAAGGTCCTCGCTAAACCACTGCCCACCTCCCACCCCACCCAGACGCTGGAGGAGGGAGAAGCCCACCCACCAGGAGTCGGCCAGACCAAAGGACCAAAAGCTACTGGGGCTGGGGCGGGGGTGGGAGGAGGCCCAAGGAGACGGCGACCCTTACTCCTGCCCCTGGGCCAATGCCTGGGCTCCACGGGGGGCCAGCTGTGAACACAGACTCTCCAACTGCTGCGCTGGATCTGGTTCTCCCCCTCCCTGGCCTGGGGGCACTCGCTGCTCTTGGAGAAGGAACTCTGCCTGGCGCACCAAATCTGCCACCAGCGTGGCCCTGCAGTAGGGACAGCGAGGGTCAGAGTAGATAGGAAGAGGGAAATCAAAGGGCTGTGAGCTCAACACCACCTGGTTGGAGCCGCTGGGCCTGTCGGCCTCCCGCCCTGCAGCTGGCTTTTCTCACTTGGGTGACATGGGGTCTAGGGAAAATGGTAGGGACTAGGCCAGGAACCCAAGTCCACGCTTACTTGATGTGTTTGACACAGTTTGACCCAATTCTCTCTGCCACGAACTCTACAGTCCTGCGCAGTGAGGGGGGCTGGTTGTGGAAAAAGGCCTGGGCAAGCTGGGCCTGTGAGGACAGCAGTGCTGTGAGGCCCCAGCCACCCTCCACACTGCCCACATGCCCACCCACCTGCCTCTGTCCTACCTGGAGTCCTTGGCCACTGGGTGGAGGCCGGGGCCCCAGGCTGGTGGTGGTGGTGGTGGTGGGTGTGATTTTCCTCACAAAACCCCCACTCCGTCCACTGCTGCCCGAAACCCATGAGGCAAGCAGCTTCCGGAGCTCTCCTGCAGCAGGGAAGTCTCAGGCTCCATCCCAGAAGGCCGCCTTTGGCCGTGCCTCCCGGGAGCATGCAGTACAGGGGCTGGCACTCACCGATGTAGGGGCAGCACGTGTAGAGCAGCTGCTGGTCCACCACAGGTACGCTGTCCTGCGGAGGAAGAGGCTGGCGTTGGCCCCTAGCCTGCCCGCAGTGGCCATTGGGCAGGAAGACCACAGAAAGTGCAGGTCTCCCCTGGCTTGTCTTCCTGGAGCTTTGCCTCAGGCCCCAGCACCAGACCTTGATTGGCACTTACCAGGCCTCGATCGGAAGCAGCTGCATCCACCTCAAAAGCCTCCACCGGATCCTCTTCCAGAAAGAAGAAATCCTCGGGGACTGTGGGAATCTTGGACAAGATAGAAGGTGCCCTCTAGTGGGCACTGCAGGCTCCACACTGTGTGCCCACATCGGGTGGGGTCGGGCTGGGCAGGGCCAGTGCAGACCATCCCTCTGACCACCCCTCTGACCATGCTCCTATCCTCTCTCCCTGCTCCCACATGGTCCCCATCGGGCCCCCTTGGGCTGCCCACCTGGAAAAGCCAGCCCAGGACAGCCAGCAGGAGTAGCTTGTTCAGGATGCACATCTCCCCCTCTCCCTCTCGAGACAAGACCAAACTCCTGAAAGATAAAGTGAGGGCATAAATGAAATCTGCACACAGGGACACAACTGCGTAACAGATCATTGTCATTGCTGAGTGCTCTCAACTGCAGACCTCACAGACACTGCTGTCCCTAGCACCTCGTAGTGTCCCCTGGCGCACCTCGATCACCTCTGCCAGGTCAGAGCCGGGCACACCACAGGCCAGTCGGCCTCTCCTCAGGTGCAGGCTCAGGCTCACTGTGGGACTGCACAGGAAGCTGCAGCAGGCCTGACCACTGCGGCCCCATGCTCAAGACAGGGTCTTCATACGTAGCTCAGGCTGATCTAGAACTCGCCGAAATCTTCCTGCCTCAGCCTCCTGATGGTTAGGATTCTAGGTGTGTGCTACCACACCCATCCACATGCTGTCTACTCACCGGTGGAGGTGCAGCAGGAGAGCGAAGACATTTCGGTAATAGTCCAGCAAGGGGACGATGTGGTCGGCAAAGGAGAGGAACTCTACCAGCCAGGGAACCGTGAGTACCGCCCGGTGGGCCTGCAGCCCCTGCTGCAGCAGCGCACGCACATCCAAGACAGGAGGAACCTGGGAGAGCAGGGCTTGGTCAGTGGGCATGGGCTGCCGCCGTCCTCACCTGCCAGCTTTCCAAAATGGCCAAGCAGACAGCCTCTGTGCTCTGCTGGTCTCCCAGTGCTCTCATGCCCGGGACCTTGCGCTCATTCACCTGCCTCCTCAGGGCCACAATGGAGTCCTGAAGCTCCCGGCTTGGGGGTGGTTCCGGCCCCCGATATGGTAGGAAAGCCACGAAGCCCAGAAATTTAGCCAAAAGTCTCAGGCTAAGAAGCACCACAGCAAACTGCCTTCGTTCACCCTGCGTGGGACCAAGCGGGTCACAGTGACATACACGAGGCTTCCAGGGTCAGGCCCATCCTTCCCTGTTCTGCTCTCTAACCTGCCAGTCTACATCTGACTCCCCATCTTCGTCGCCGGGCTCATGATGAGGTAGCGGGAGACCATTGAGCTCTTGGATCTTCAGGCTGAGACTATCCATGAGATGCTGGTTGAACTGGAAGCTGGGGTAGGAAGGGGGCAAAAATGTCAACACTGTAAGAGGCATGGGAGCCAGGGCTGAGGAGAGGTGCTCCAGACAGGAAGTGTCTGCAGTTGACCGGCAGGTAGCAGAGCAAGGGAATTACCCATGTGGGTGAAAATAAGTGAAAATTAGTGTGAGCAGGAAGAAGCCCACCCTCTGGCATCCCGGCCAAGGGAGCAGCTGCCCTTGTATGAAGGTAAATCTCTCCTAACCTCTGTCCTCTCTCTGCAAGACGCACAGGACCCTTACCTGCTGGCGCTCAGGATGAAGTCCCTGAAGAACCCTTGACAACCTGGGAAGGTGGGGGGTGGGCAGGGTCCCCCACTGCTTGGAGGGGCTGCAAGCCGCTCCTGGAGCCGCCGGAGGCGCCCCAGCTTGTCAGCTCCCAGCATGTTCAGCACATCTGGGGCCTCACCCAAGCCTGTACCCCCGGCACCTCCAGGGCTCTGGCACATCTAAGGTAGGGGAAAGAGGGGACCAGGTGAGCACAGGACAAAGGAAAGAATGTTTTATGGAAGGCGGACTCCAAGGCAGGGATCATATTCTCATTCTACAGGTAAAGCAAGTGAACTATAGGAGTAAGGGCCTGCCCAGTCAGAGCTAGCACGAAAAGGCACCACTACCACGCCTGTCCTCTCCAGGCAGGGGAGAAGATGCCAACAGGCTAGGGAGGGCAGGACGCACAGAGCTCAGGCTTGGAGCAAATTAGAGTGCTGCCTCTGCGCTGGTGCCCGAGCATGATCTACCGCCCAAGGAACCTGCCTAGAGTGCTGCCCTTTCCCTGGCGGCCTACAGTACCTGCTAGTCACTTTAGGTGAAACTCCTGCTACGGCTATTACCTGAAGAAGTTGCTTTTGGAAAAGCCGAACAAAGTGGCTGTGGCTGCAGGCTGCGGAGAGCTGGCCCATCATGGCTCTGTGGAATAAGAGGCAGGCTTGGGGTGTGGGAAGGAGAGTGCGAAGACCTAAGCAGTGGGCTAGTCCTTGGGCTTCTCAGCCTGCTCACAGGGAAGGAGAAGGAGAAGGCGAAGGTGAAGGTGAAGGAGCCTCTCTCAGCACCGAAATGCAGCCAGGCTAGAGGTGTACTTAACTAAGCAAGAAATGCCACCTCCAGGTCTGTAGGCCAGAGTGCCAGGCAGCTTCAGGATCGAGGTGGAGTGTAAGCAGAAAGAACTCCACAGCATGGTCGGCTCCCTGAGCTCAAACTACATGATGGAGAAAATGGAAGCAGAGGGAGTCTTGCCAGTGACTTGAGCCAAAATCTAAGCGACTTGAATTCAGCCCTTTGCACTCTGGAGGGGGAAGCCAACAGACAGATCCCCTATGAGCACAAGCAGAACTACTAAGAACCAGGCTAAGGAGCCCGCAGTGTTAGGGTGGAAGGAGTGGGGAAGCCTTCAGCTAGTAGCTCAATGAGCTTCCTGCTCACTGGCAGAGCAAGAATGTAGACCAGGTCTGAGCACCCACCTGATCCTGCTGCCCAGTCCCTTCTCAAAGTCCCAGCCAGGCTCCTTGTGGCGATCTTCCCACTCGCGGAGCACCTCGTAGAACACATCCCTGACAGACACACAATGTATGGTTAGCTGCCACACTCACTCCAGGTGTGGCCTCCTTGCTTGGGAACCTGTAGCCCTACCCACAGCCCCACTCCTTAACCCACCCCCACAATTTCTCTGCTCTATGGAGATGCCACAGACCCAGCTACTGTCAAAGCTTTGTGCACATCTGTGGACAGGGACAGCCATTCTGGGCATATGCTTGTCTGAGAAAGGGAGGGCTAAGTTCAGGGTTTAAGTCCATGAGCATCAAACAGCAAAAGATGTGTCAGGAAAGGCCTGGCGGGACTGACCCTCCATGTATCTACCAGACTTTTAGCTTGTGATAGCAAAACAGCCACCAGCTCCACAGGAAATGTTACCTTGTCCCCTCCCACAAAGTTCCCTTTTACTTTTCACCTCTGTTTTTTGAAAGTATGAAAGGCCCGGTCACTGGAGAAATTGGCACGATTGTCAGTCTCTGGCTGAAAGGAGACAGCCTGAGCAGAGGGTGGCATCATCAGAGAGACCTGAAACACGGCAGTGACATTAGGACCAAAGCCTTATGAGCTGTGTCACAAGATGGGACCCCTCATCTTGCCGAGTTAGTTCCTGGGTCACTTGATGATGGAAAGGCTGTCAGAATCTGAAAGCTGAGAAGGCCAAGTCTGGACCGGTGGCCTTTAGGCTTGGGTCACTACCTTGGCAATGCTGCCCTCATAAGCAGCTCGAAGGCGGCCTTGCAGAGCTGGAGAGAAGCACAGCAGTCGCTCATTCTCAGCCAGCAGCTTTAGGGTCCCTTTGTCCAGGTAGCAGAGAATCCTGTGGGGACAAGAATATGCATGACTGGTACTGGGACCAGGCCACACAGGAAGCAGCTACATGCAACATGCAGTATGTCTGGAACAAGAGCAAGATACAAAGCCCAGGTATTTATGGCAAGGGCAGGGGCACAGAGTCAAGGCGATGGACACACAGTGAGGGTATGACACCCTGCTGATCAAAGAACAGGCAAGCAGGCTAGACACGTCAGCAGCTAACCCAAACGTCAGCCACCAAGAGTTCTAGGATTCTTTGAAGGGGTAAATTTGTACTCTTTACGCCTAATTTTACAGAAAAGAAAAGGTCCAGGGCTGCAGTACCTAGGTTAAGCACAAGTGAACCCCAAGTGGCCTAAGAACTACACAGGGAGAGGAAGGCCCAAATACGTTAGTCAGGGAACTCACTGAAACTGATGCTCTAAGACCTGCACGGCGAAAAAGACACAGTCATGGATGCTCTGGAACAGTGGGCTTTCTAGGGAATCTAGGATAGCAAGGAGCTGTCAGGAAACCGTCCTATCTGGAGAGCCCACTCTCAGAACAGCCTTGCTCATGACCCACGGTACCTGGACTTGGTTCAAGGTCACTGTCCCTGGCAGCCACCATCCTCCGGGCAGTAAGGAGTTGAAGGACGAAGAAAAGCTCCAAGAACAGGTTTGGTACCAGATTTTCTGGATGCAAAGACAAATCCCACTGTACTGGGCACCACTGGGTGCCAAGCTCTTGTTTGGCAGTCCTGCAGCCTTCTGGGCTCACTCACCAGCGATGCAGGAGGAGTAGGCCAGGGCCACCACCTCCAGGCGCCTGCGGGAGGACACCCCGGCAGGGTCAGCGCGCTCTGCAGTGAGGCTTCCCGCCCGGCTAGTGATGGGCGGCCCCGATCCTGGGGCGGGACAGGCAGGGGCCGGTGACTGCTGCAGCTGCTTAGAGCTACGGGGACAGACACAGCAGGCACGGTCAGCTGGCTGTGCGCGAGTCCCGCACGGAAGGCACAGCAGCCCAGAGCCCTGGGGAGCTTGCTCTCCAGGAACAGCCCTGCGGGCCCCACGGGGAGGAGGCGGCAAGGCCATACCGCTCCTTCCTGAGCATCGCCCGCTCCTCCTGCAGACTTCTGCACCCTGGGGGAAGGCCAAGGCCCCACGGGCTAGTGTCCAGGGCGGAGGGTTGGGAACTGGGGACACAGTTGATGGGGGGTGAGGTGAAGCAGGTCTTGGGCTTGGACAGCGACCGCTCTTCGCTCACCGGAGTTGGGTTGATCCTGCGTGAAGGCTTCGTCCTGCTGGGAGTGGCCAGACTTCCTCTCATTTCTATCTCCAAATACCACTCCCTCCACCACCACCGCAGCCGGCCTCGCGCGGAGGCCTCGCTGCTCCGACCGCTCGCCCCAACCCGCCGGCCGCGGCGCCGGCCGGGGCTGGCTCTCACCCTGCGGGCCCGGGGGGCACCGAGCCTACGGGAGGGAACTCCTCAAGGTTGCCGAGGTTCGGCGGATCCGCGAGTGCCCGGCTGGGGCTGCCAGGGCTGCCGGCGCTCCTCGGCCTCCGGGCCCCGGCCCAGGGCGGGCTGTCCCCGCCGCCCCCGTCCTCCGGGGCCCCGCGGGCTCCACGCTCACGGCCCGGTCCCGCGCCCCGTCTCCGACCTCCACGGCGGGCGAGCGGGGCCTCGGCGGCGGCGGCGGCGGCGGAGGGAGCCGAGGGCTCGGGCGCGGGGAAGAGCTGGCTGCGCGCCCCGCGGCCGCCCCGCGCCGGACCCGCTGGCCTCCCGGGCAGGGCTGCCGCGGCGCTCGGGGCCTTGGCGGGGGTCGGCGGGCCCTGCGGGAGGACGCGGCCGCTCTGCTCGCGCAGGAAGTTCAGCAGGAACGGCACGAAGTCCTTCCGTAGCGGCAGGAGCGCGCGCAGCACGGCCGCCTCGCCCGGGCTGTCCTGCGGGGAAGAGTGGAGGTCGGCGGCCGGCGGGGCGGCGCGGCAGGCTCCGGGCCGCGCTGGAGGGGCCGTTACCTCCGAACTCCCGGGGCCGCTGGCGACCCACCGCACGGCGGCTGCGACCGACACCTCTTCCCTCAGCAACGACTCCAAAACGGCCGCCATCGCGGTCTGGATTGGGAGCACTGCGCAGGCGCCGACGAGGTCAAAGCGGGCGAGGAGGCGGGGCCGAGCCAGCGGCCGTTGGTCGCGCGGGGCGGGACCTGGGCGGAGCCCCGGCTCAGCCGCGAGGACCGCTCGGCTCACGGGTCTCCGTTGAGGAAGGACTCCGGGCCCCACTAGGCCCAGGACAGCGAGGACAGCGACGACAGTGCTGAAATCTCAGCCCGCATCTTCCTGCCAGGGCGCACTGTCCTTCCCAGGAACTGGACCGGCAGCACGCGGGGCACACCCTAACTTCTCTTTAATCTGTCTCAAAAGTCAACCTTTCGGCCAGGCGTGGTGGGTCACGCCTGTAATCCCAGCACTCAGGAGGCAGAGACAGGAGGATTGCTGGGTTCAAGGCTTGCCTGGGCTACAGTGAGCTGGGGCCAGTCTGAACTACAAAGCGAGACCCTGTCTCAAAAAAAAAAAAAGCCAACCTTTCGGTATGCATCACTGTCAGTTGGCCATTTATTTAGTTTTTACTTGTCCTGAGAGTTGACTGTTGATTAGACATTTAGGTGTTTTGTTGTTGTTGTTGTTTTGCAGAGTCTCACTATGTAGTTCAGTTTGAAGTCATTATGTAGCCTATCTGGCTACGTGTCCTGGCATGTAACTTTCTAGATCCTCCTGTTTCAGCCTCCTGTCTATTTGGGATCACAGGCGTGTGCCACCATGCTGGGCTAGAGGGCAGAATTCTTGTCAGGAGACTTGACGATCCCCTAGCCACCCTGTGCACAGAACTGCTTGCCTGTACCCTTATTTACTCCGTTGTAATAATGGGTTTGTTACCAGATTAGTATTTCAACTCCTCTGTGGTTGTAAGCACATTCATGATTAGCTTCTGGGCGCCAGGACATCTGTGTAGACTCACTAGTAGCCCAGGGTGGCCCTGCAGAGATCACAGGCCTGCGCCCTACACCCCACATCCGGTGGCCCTAAGGTCACACAGTGCTGCCCATGGGGCGCCCCGACCTGGACCGGGAGGCAGGAGCAGGAGCAGGAGCGCTACATCCTAAGGGGAAGCAGAGTAGCTGCAGCCAGAGCCTGGACAGCGAGAGGGCGCGTTAGGGCTTTGGGCTCTGATGGGCGCAGACACTTAACACTCAAGGCATCTTGGCACACAGGGTTCTTTTTCCTAGGCCACTTCTGGTCCCTTTTTCTAGCTTTGCAGTAACACCCGCTCCATGTTACTCTTGTAACATGTAGTGCATTAAAAACTTTATTTAATGGAAAAATACTTCCCATTTTTGAAATACAAGCCATCAAACAGAACTAGAGTTGCATGCGGAATGAATATTTTATTACTAGATTATAAAAATAAAATATAAAATAATTTTAAAACAGAACTGAAAACACTGTACAAAGCTTTAATATGATACAAATGGGAAAATTAAATAAATAATTACACTTTATGTACAGATGGCCTATACACTCCATGTTTCTGCCACACTCCACATCCTTTGTGCTCAACCCAAGCAGAACAGATGAGAGAGCTGCAGGACAGGGAGAGGGCACAACACGATACCTCCAAGAAATTTCAGAGGAGCCTCCTCTTTCCAGTCTCATGAAGAGACGAGGGGACAGAAAAATGGATCATTAAAGTTAACTATTCTAATGCACTGGTCCTGTGCCAGGGAGAATTCCAGCGTGTGGCTGAATCTCATGTCAAAGCTGCCAATAGCTACTATAACTTCCCAGACTTGTATTGCGTTGAAAATGGAACCTTCTACCCTTTCCCCAAGTAAATGACCCAAAGAAAAGGAACAGGAGAGGGGCTGGGCCAGGACCAGGGATCAGGAAGGAGCGGGACCGGCATTACATGTGCCCCCCCAGCACTCAGCCCCCTCAGTCAGGACCCCAGGAGTCCAGAGTTGGACTTTATCTCCCTTTCTTTGAATTTATTGAAGTATTTTACCTTAGTACACCAATTTTACTATGTAGTACATAGTTTTAAAAGGTTTTTGGAAAAAAAAAATCCCCAGACTTACCCCTCCCTGGATGGCTTCCCCCAAATAACTGAGTCATCTCTGGTGGCTCTGATACCCCTGTAGGCAAGTGAAGAGGGGCAGAGGGTTCAGGTATGGCAAGGGGTGCTTTTAGGGATTCGGACCACTGAGGCCTTGCACGGCAGGGTGGTCCACATTCTGACAGTGAACACAGGTACAGAATGCGAGGGGTATTAAAGTACTAAACAGAGATAAACCTCTGCCTACCATGAGTGTAAATCTGTTAGCAAATTCTGCAGTTCTGGGGGCTGAGACCTGCCCCACACATCCTGCTCTTGGCCAAAGACCTTCGCCCAGGGTGTCTGGGAGATGTGGCCAGTGTCGCCAGGGCAATGCTCCTACTGCTGCTTCTGACTGTGAGAAGGCAGGAAGCTGTGGGACTCCCGTCTATGTGAGGCTGAGGGTCCCGTGAATCCTCAGGAACCACTCAGATCACTACTGCTGAGTAAACCTTCCATCTTTGTTGCTTTAAAGTCATCCTCATCTTGTTACATAATTACATTTTCTGATTTGACTTTCCTCACAGGGAAAAACTAAGTATCAAGTACACATATATTAAAAGCAGGAATAGACAGCACAATTGAGTCAGAAGACTACTTCTCCCCATCCCTTCACCATGTGGCTCCTGCAGTCCTCAGCAGCGTGGCTGAGCGACAGATTCAGAAGGCCCCAAGACTTTTTGGGTTGAATTTCTCTAATTCCAGAGGAACAGCCAAAATATGGAAAACAGCGAATACTATGATAGGCTTCCACTCTACTCACTCACCTTCACGGTACATGAGTGAGCTCCTCTGCCAGCCTGAGGGTTGGACTGCCCCACCACCCCCAGGTTAAAGAGCAAGTCAGCACCCGGACTTGGACTCAGCAGTTACACACACCTGACTCCCAGAGTACTTTTTCTGTTGAATCACAGATGGTAGCTGTTTCACTCATACTGCCTACAGAATCTACTCTACTGTTCATGGCTCTCCTGTGACAGTAACTAAACCCTTTCTTCTCATAAGCAAAGCCCAGGCACAGAAGCAGAACAGAGCAGAGTCTTAAAGACTGAAGGTGAACAGCTGGATTCCACACTACATGAACAGAAGAATTCTCTCAGGCCATGTTTTGACAGAGAAAAAGTAATGAAAAGTTTTTAAAGTACGAAGCACTTTGATCTCCAAGACTAAATCTAGATTATCTATAGAAAAATGTATTTTCAAGTCGCTAGAACAAGATATACTTTTCCTCTATGCCATAAAAGTCTGAACAGTGGATCTTGTTTCTCTCACTAATTCCTAATATTAGATTAGGAATATAAAATTGCTCTTGGAAAAAAGCATCTGGTTGTAATACAAAGCTACTAGGTATAGAAAAACTGATTATGGTCTTAATTGGCTGTGACTGGGTTTATAAAACATGCCCCCTCGCACCCCTGCTGAGGGCACGGGGATGGGGTGGGGGACAGACCTTAGCATGGTGTACCCAGGCAGCGGCTCTCACAGCAGACTCGCCAGTAAGCTCGGCACAGAACAGTTAGCAAGCAGCTCAGGGTGGGATTCACTTGGCAACTTCCACAAAATTACTCACTTTGTAATGCGCAACTTAAAAATCAGCGAGATCTGTACCACTGTCAGCAAGGCTGGCCTGTATACTAGAGGTGAGACTGGGCTCACGTTTGGAGAGGGACTGTAGACAGTATCTTCTGCTAAATCTGATATGATCTGCATTTTTGTTCTTTGTTAATTACTCATACCCTAACCTGTGCAAGATTACTAGGAAGAGTTTAGCATTTCAACCAGTTCAAAAACCCTGGGAGGCTGGCAGCCTCCTCCAGGAGAAGAGGGACTCAGCTGCTGCTGTTTTTTCTCAGTTCAGCCTAGTCTCCAGCTCACTATGTAGCCCACGCTGGTACCAACTTAAGGTGACCCTGCTACCCCAGCTTCCAGGTGCTGGGGTTCCGGCGTGTACTGCCGTACTCGACTTGACCGCTGCTTCCTCATCCCTTGCAAGTAACCTGTGAGACTAGGGAGGAGAAGGCAACCAGCCCTGCTCCATGCTAGGCAATACCAGGATTCAGAAGATGATGTCAATTTCTGCCCTATACCACCTACTGTCATCTGGTTTCACTTTAGTTAGTAGCCATATTTTTTTTTTTTTTTTTGAGACAGGGTCTCGCTTTGTAGTTCAGGCTGGCCCTCAGCTCACTATGTAGCCCAGGCAAGCCTCGAACTCAGCAATCCTCCTGTCTCTGCCTCCTGAGTGCTGGGATGACAGGTGTGAGCCACCATGCCCAGCATTGTATGTGGTTACCAGATCGAACTCAGGACCTTGCGCTTGCAAGGCAGGCGCTGAACCACTGAGCTAAATCTCTGGCCTGTGGCCATATTTCTCATCTGAATTAAAATAACCAAATAGACTTAAGATTACTTGATGTGTGAATGAAATATGAAATATACTAAAAAACTCAAGAACAAAACAAAAACTTTGCTCTCTGTATAGACCTTTAAAATAAAAACAAAATCCTGCTGAAAGTATTAGCTGAGGGTTGCCAACTTCTATTTTTAACCTGAGAGACATCGAACATCTAAAATCATAAAATAAACTTCTCTAGCTAAGGACAGTACTTACAAATGGACCTACTAGTACATAAACTATAATTAGTCTGTTTTGAAAGTATCAGAGCAGAAGCATCTTTGGTTAACTCTTTCCTCTACATGCAAAATAAAATATTTTACACAATGAGGCTTTTATCGTTGGAGCTTGATTATTTGTTAACACTACTGAGTAAAGCAGACAACACAGTGGGAAGGCTGAAAAACGTCAGTTGCCATCATGTCCGTCGTGACCCAGCAGAGACGCCAGCCAGAAAACAAGTGGTGCACAAAGTGGTCTCAGTTACCATCAGCACAATTCTGACCAGGCGGTTAATATTTATGCTGGCAACTTTTGTCACAATGTACTTAATGGAGCAACAAGAGAAAAACAGAGAGAGAGAGAGAGAGAGAGAGAGAGAGAGAGAGAGAGAGAAAAGGAAGGAAGCAAGGAAGCGGAGGGAAGGAGGGAGGGAAAAGGGAAGAAGGAAGGAAGGAAGGAAAGAAGGAAGAAAGGAAGGAGGGAAACGTCTTATTTATTCCCTATACTACTCCCTGCCCCCAAAAAAGTGGAAAAGAGCAAAGTAGGGTGGCAACATTTAGGAAAAGTTTTAAAATCATTTTCCATCTGACCAAATGGTTATAATTCCTATCTGTCTAACTGTAAGAACAGAACCATGTGATGAACATAGATGAATATTTTAGTATTACAAGCATGTCCCAGTAGTTCCCCATTAAAACCTCTTTAAAGTGGAAACTAAGTATCTGATCTCAGCTTGCTGCAGACTGCCCACCTCCACATCTGACACAGGGAAGCCAGGAGAGGCCAAGGTCTCATGGGCCAAGAACACATGTCCAGAAACTGAAGAGCAGAAGCCCCAGTGCACGCGAGGCACACAATAGAAAAGGATCTCACCATTTGTGATCTTGAAATTACAAATGGTGAGTAAGAGAGTTCATATAAGCATATCTCTATATATTTATAAATATTTATATAAGTTACCACGAAGACATGCAAATAGTGTTATGGCAACTATTATACAACATGATACAGAAAGACTGGTCTTCCAATATTACAGTTCCTTTAGATAAACAGCAAAAAATGTCTTATCTGCTGCATTTCTCTGCAGTGCATGAGACTAGACAGGAAGTAAGTCCCACACTACATTTCTCCCAGGAGACTGTCTATGCCTCCGTGTAGTGCTGTGAGTTTGGTTGTTACAAAGCTTGACAGAGAGAACAAGGTAGGCTCCGTGCAGCTTCAGGGCTCTAGTGCAGCGTGAGAGCATATCCACTTAGTGAGGAATGTCTGTCTTTCTTTTCCAACACAACCATATCAGGTCTGGCAGCAAATACAAGGTCAAAGAGAAAGCACAGGTGTTTGCTAGACGGCAATTTCAATGGCAAGCAGACCAATTTACTAGCGGTCCTCAGTTTCTGTGGCACAAAACACTGACAGGGTGCACAGAAGCCCAGCTACAAAACCCGCATACTTTGACTCTGCCTGGTTTCTCTTAGCAGGAGAGTGAGGTTAGAACATTATATCTTTACAGCTTCATAAACTGAGATTATGTGGAAATCAGGCCCAGAAGCCCAACTACAGAACCAAAGCACAGAAGCTGCAGAATAAAACATTAAAAAATATTTAGCCTAAATTTATTTCCCCAGATAGTCATTCCTTATTGGCTAAATGTATAAAACACAAAGTTGAAGACTATAGGCCTCTGTGCCCTACTTAATACCTTTATATTTTTCTTTCTAAAACCCTAAAGCGTAGCCATATCAAGCATTATGCTTCCCTAGCACCGTCTTGGAGTCCATATGGAAGAGCTGGGCCAGAGGACGAAGGAGTATCTGATCTCCAGAGCTCCCTTCTGCCAGGGGGCTGGTTAGCACAGTGCAGGCCCCTCCTGTCCTCACTCTGAACAATGCGTGTAATATACTCTAAGCAGACTTTTTCACCTTTACCTATGTTTCTCAGTTATTTTTTCTCATAAAAATGTACTGGGTTAAGAACTTGTTCCAAAGAAAAATATGAAGGGACTAAAAGAAAGATAGTTTTATCTGAAGTTCTTATTATGAACTGCTGAAGACTTATCAGGATATATTAAGCAAATAAGAGCAACTGGGGTAGATAAGAAACACTGGTAAAATCCAAGCAGGTACTTGGAATGAGGCAAATCAGAACTGTGGTCTCTGAACACAATGAATAACCCTGTGAACCAAATAAACTAGTACTTGGCTCCTCAAACAGGTTTCTTATACACTGGGACTTTTGTTTGTTTTGAGACAGGATCTCAATATGTAGTTCAGGCTGGCCTTGAACTAGTTATGTAGTACAGGCTGGCCTTGAACTTGCCAAATTTTCTGCCTCAGCCTCAAGAGTGCTCAGATTATAGGTGAACACCACCAAACCCAGCTTCTTACATACTCTGGTATCTAAGCAATGATTCAAGGTTGGGAAAATGAATGAAAATACCAAACACTTGATTGATATGATATCATTTTAAGTAGAGGCTTAAAAAATTAGCTAAACCCCTTCAAGTTCCATTCTGCCTACCTCTTGTTTCAGAGGCAGCTAGAAAGTGACAGCTTACAAAGAATCCCCGCGGGTTTTGCTAAACGGTCCCTCCTGAGCGAAGGCCTGGGTTCCGGCTTGCCTGATGCCTGCCCTAGGTGCTGCCTTTACCACACAAGATGTCTGCTCTGCTGACCGACAGCTCCGTGGTTCCCGTGTGATGGTACAGGGACACGCGCATGTCCTGAGGCTGAGTGCAGTGGCTCCTACCTGCTGAGCTTGCTGGCTGGCTTGCTCTTCCCCTGGGGCCCCTTAGGGCTGCTCCTGCTGGTTTTGCAGTGCTCCTGCTGGCAGGACCTCCTGGAGGAGGAGGAGCCCGAGTGGCTGGGCGGGGACTTGCTCCGCCCCAGGTGCGGGGAGGAGCTGGACGTGCGAGGCAAGGATGAGCTCCGAGGAGAGGCGCTGGGGCTCCTTCGAGAGACAACTGGGCTCTTGGGCGGAGTTTTGGGGTTGTGCGGTGATCCTGGGCTCTTGCACTGAGCAGTGCTTCGGGGCTTCTGAGATCCATTTTGAAGAATTTGAGCCAGGCGAGAGAAGAGGTCTGAGTCAGAGTTACTGCTCCCTAGGACCCGGTACCTGCGCAGCCTTCAAAGAACAGAAAAGAACTGTTTTCATTTCCATTCATTCCAGGTGTGCCTGAAAGCCACAGTGTGGCAAATCACAGTATGTACTAAGTGTGTCAGAATCAGAAAATATGCTCACAGGATCCAGCTACTCTGGCACACGCTAGCTATCTCATGGCACCACCGAGCACTTCAGATGCTGTGACCCAGTTCTCAGATGTGTATCTGCCACAGAGGTAAGTAAATGGGCTGGGTGTGGCAGTGCACGACTGTGATCCCAGCACTCAGGAGGCTGAGGCAGGAGTTGTTCGAGGCCAGCCTGGACTACAGAATGTGATCAAGGCTGGTCTAAATTACACAGCGAGATGCTGTCTCCAAAAGAAACACAGGATAGACAGAAGCTGACGTGGAGGTGAGGGGCATGTGCAGTGGTAGAGAACACGGTACGCACAAAGCCCTAAGCCCAACTTAGTACCACAGAAAATATAAAAGATAGGGCTGGGGATGTAGCTCAGTGGTGCAGTACCTGCCTGACAAGTACAAGACCCTGAGTTTAATTTCAGCACTACAAAAGAAAACAAAAACAAAGAAAAAAAAAAAAAGCTGAGGTAGTTCATGACTACCAGACCTGTCCTAATGTTGAGTTCTGCAGACTGAAATGGAAGGACACGAGACACAACTCAGTGCTGTATGAGAAACAAAGGCGCATACATGCCCAATCAAAAAGCTAGTAGTGTAGTAATGATTTGTAATGTTTTTTCAGATGATTTATGAAATACTATTTTATATAAAGAATCAGTCTAACAGTAGTATTCTTTTTTTAAAAGACAGGGTCTCACTTCGTAGTTCAGGCTGGCCCTGAGCTCACTATGTAGCCCAGGCAAGCCTTGAACTCAGCAATCCTCCTGCCTCTGCCTCCCGAATGCTGGGATGACAGCGTGAGGCACCACACCAAGCAGTGTGGTATATGGTACTGACTGTTGGTGGGGGTGAGACACCATGCCTAGTATTGTTGTGTGTGGTTATTGGGGATCAGACCAGGGACCTTGTGCTTGCTAGGTAGCTGCCAGAACCACAGAACTAAATCTCTACCCCTAATAGTAGTATTCTAATTTTGGTCTGTAACTCCACTTTGTTTTCTACACAGCTTAAAAGGTTAATGTATTCATAATTACAAACTTGTATTTTTTTTTTTTTTTTTTTTGCTTTGTAGTTCTGGCTGGCTCTGAGCTCACTATGGTGCCCAGGCAAGCCGCCACAAACTCAGCAATCCTCCTGTCTCTGCCTCCCAAGTGCTGGGATTACAGGCGTGAGCCACCACGTCCAGCATTGTGGTATGCGGTGTTGATTGTTGGTGGGCATGTCTCCACGCCCAGCATTATATGTGGTAACCGGGATCGAACTCAGGACCTTGCGCTTGCGAGGCAGACGCCGGAACCACTGAGCTAACCCTCCGGCCCATACAAACTTATATTTTTGGACACACCATGTATAAAGATTTTAATTTTATGGCCATTAACAACTAAAAGGACTGAGGATAAAGATTTGAAAGAGCACAATATTAGACAGGAGATTTAGCTCAGTGGTTCTGGCATCTGCCTAGCAAGGACAAGGTCCCTAGTTCCATCTCCAGTAACCATATACCACAGTGCTGGGTGTGGTGGCTCACATCTGAAATCCTAGCACTCGGGAGGCAGAGGCAGGAGGATTGCTATGAGTTTGGGGCTTGCTTGGGCTACATAGTGAGCTCAGGGGCAGCCTGAACTACAAAGTGAGACTGTCTCAAAAAACAAGAACAGAAACAAAACAAACAAAAAACCCCACAATATTTATTTTTACAATTTGTATATAAACTTAAACTGGTATAAAACCAAATTAGAGCTGGGCATGGTGGCTCACGCCTGTAATCCCAGCACTCGGGAGGCAGAGACAGGAGGATTGCTGAGTTCGAGGCTTGCCTGGGCTACATAGTGAGCTCAGGGCCAGCCTGAACTACAAAGCGAGACCCTGTCTCAAAAAAAAAAAACAAAAACCCAAATTAGAGTGCTACAACTAGGCAATAGTAAATGTAATCCCATGGTATCCAAAAAGAAAACAGTGAGAGCAAAAGAATTTAAGTATTAACACTACAAAAAAATATGAATTAAATACTGAAGACAGGGATGAAGGAAATGAGGGTCAAAAAGACATAATGAGGTACAGAGGACATGGCAAATTCACAAGCGAAAATGCCAGGTTCTGCCTGTCAGTCGCCTCCTAGAGAGGAAATGGCACACAGTGCAGCACGGGCAACTGAGGGCTCATGTGGAGCAGGGGCGCTGGCATTAGGCGCACTAGCCGCTCCTCTCACATGGCTCCCAATAGAGATCAGAAACATAGAATACAGACTGATGACTTGGGTTGGGTTTATTTTTTCTTGTGTATGTTTCACAGAGTTCTCTAGAAATGGACAGTAGTACAACAAAATAAAGAATTTTCATACCACTGGTTAAAATGGTAAATTTTAGTAGACCATGGCGGTGTACACCTATAATCCTAGCTCTCAGAAGGCTGCGGCAGGAGGATCACCCTGAGTTCAAGGCAAATCTAGGCTACATAGTGAGTTCCAAGCTAGCCTGAGTAACACAGCAAAACTCAGTTGCAAACAAAACAAAACCATGATAAGTTTTATTTACTATACCCTCTACCACAGTTTTTTGTTTGTTTTTAGCTTTTTGAGATAGGGTCTCCCTTTGTAACAAAGTTCAGGCTGGCCCTGAACTCACTATGTAGCCCAGGCAAGCCTTGAACTCATAGCAATCCTCCTGCCTCTGCCTCCCATGTGCTGGGATTACAGGCATGAGCCACCATGCCCAGCATTGTGGTATGTGGTACCGGGGATTGAACTTGGGACCTTGCGCTTGCCAGGCAGACTGAGCTAATTCCTCAGTCCTTCCAGTTTTTTAAATTAGGTAAAAAAGAATTAAATAGATCAATCTGCATTATCCTAGTAAACCTGTGAAAGAGAGAAAAGAATGCTGATGCTCCAAAGCAGCCAAAAAGAAATGGTCCCACGTTACACAGAGCACAGGCAGAGCAGACAGCGTACCTGGCTTCCACTCCGGGTCGAGCAGGCGGCTTCCCTGGGGGTGGCCGAGGCAGAAACTGCAGGGAGGGTGAGCTGCTGCCTAGGTCCGTGCTGACCCAGGACACTGGCCTTGGAATCCTGCTCTTCCTGGCCTGGGAGAGGAGGGGCGACAGAAAGCCATCTTCCCCACACCTGCTCAGGGGCGCATCCAGTGCCAGCCTGGAAAAGGGCATGAAGACGTCCTCCTCAGAGAGGTCACCCAGGAGCGCATGGAGGTGCCTCTTCCCCACCAACAGCCCCGTGAGGTCCGGCTGATAGGCCTTCTTCTGCAGCAGCTTCTCCTTTGCGGAGACAGGGCAGGAGGACTCAAAGGAGGTCTCCACCTCAGGCGCGAGAACAGGGATCCGACTGTGTCTGGCCCCAACAGCTGCCCTGGCCGGGTCCTTCCGGGCAGGGGCAGTACGCTCACTCTGCGGGATGCAGGGAACCAGCTCTCCGTTCCTAGGGGTGCTCTCCTCTCTCTTTCCCTCTGGGCACAGTGAAGCCGCCAGGCCCCGATTGTGCTCCAGCAGCTCCTCCATCTGGCTGCCGTCCCCCTCAGTCAGCCTGGTCACCTGAACACACTGTTCTTCCACGTGCGGGTCACTGGCTCCAGGGGGACCTTCTGATGTGGCAGCTCCCAGGAGCCTTGTTACCTCATCTCTGTCCTGATCCGGCACCATGAGAAAAGGGGCAGCAGTGGGGCAATGGTCCTTTCCCGAGGGTTCCAGGCCTCCACCCAGCCTCTTGCCTTCACTGTCTGTGCCCAGAGGGAGGGTTTTCTCCTCAGTTTCCACAGGGAGCCCCTCAGCCGCCCTCACCACCAGCCCATCATCCTCAGGAAGGTCCCTGGGCCCCAGGTCCTGAGACTTGTCACTCTCCCCAACACGGGGCGGTGTGTCATGGCCTCCGTCAGCCTCCGTCACACCCAGGCCAGAGAAGTTCTCCCTGGGAGAGAAAAGTTCTACAGTGGGCTCCACGGGCAGAAGATCCTTCCTTTCCAGGGGCTGACCATAGTGAAAGCTTCCTGAGGTCGACTGTGTTGATGCCACAGAAGGTCTAGGAATTGTAATCTGCAGAAGGGAAGAAGAAAATGAAAACATAATTTGTGAAATACCAATCAAGATACATGACCTCAGATTTAATACCTCAAATCCCAAGCTAGAAGAGAAACTCAAGAGGTCAACCAGATCTATCCAAATTATATTAAAAATAAGCAATGATGGGCCAGAGATTTAGTTCAGTGGGTTCTGGCACCTACCTCGCAAGCGCAAGGTCCTGAGTTTGATTCCCGGTAACCACATACAATGCTGGGCATGGTGACTCATGCCCACCAGCAATCAATACCACATACCACAGTGCCAGGCATGGTGGCTCATGCCTGTCATCCCAGCACTCGGGAGGCAGACAGGAGGATTGCTGAGTTCGAGATTTGCCTGGGCTACATAGTGAGCTGAGGGCCAGCCTGAACTACAAAGCGAGACCCTGTCTCAAAAAAAAAAAAAAAAAAAAGCAATGATAAGCCAGGTGGGGTGAGCCTCACTCCTGAGCCCCCTGCTCAGAATTGTGCAGAAAGTCCGTCTTGTAGGCGCAGCTCTGCCCCTCACTAACATGCACTCTACCCAGGAGATGGTCTGCCTGGATGCACACTTGAACTCTTCCTGAACTTGACTGGCTCTGTCATGTGGGTGTTGCAGGAGAGGTCAGGGTGCCCACATGCTGCTTTGGCCCTGGGACACAGGCTTTGGTGCCACCGTTCCCACTTGGGGCTCCGCTGACATGGCTCTCCTCTCAGGACTCATGCGAGGAAGGGCTCCCCTATTGCTTGCTGGTCTTGTTGGCTCTATTTTAACTCCATATCTATGCAAATTTCCTTTCATTAAATTCTCCAAATCCTTCACAATATGCCATCTGTCTCTTGCCACAATGAAGATACAAGGTTATGGGAAAAAAATGATTGGTCTGGGCCGGAGGGTTAGCTCAGTGGTTCCAGTGCCTGCCTCACAAGCGCAAGGTCCTGAGTTCGATCCCCAGTAACCACATATAATGCTGGGCGTGGAGGCTCACGCCTGTAATCCCAGCACTCGGGAGGCAGAGACAGGAGGATTGCTGAGTTCCAGGCTTGCCTGGGCTACATAGTGAGCTAGCTCAGAGCCAGCCTGAACTACAAAGTGAGACCCTGTCTCAAAAAAAAAAAAAATCAGCCAATGGTTATCTGCATGAACTTTGTTGTTCTCATAAATTCTATGAATGATGTCTGGGATATTAATCTTCCTGTTAGGAAAGACATACATTTACTAATGTCTCATGACTTCTCTAATCTAAGATCAAGGCCATGAAAAATGAAGTCTCCACCCTTACACTGAAGACATTTCAATCCTATGTGATTAAGACTCAGTACTTAGCCAGGCTTTGTGGCACATGTCTATAATTCTACTACTCTGGAAGCCAAGGAAGGAGGATCTCTGCCACTTCCAGGCCAGTCTGGGCCACATAACGAGTTTAAGGGCAGCCTGAACTACAAAGTGAGACCCTGCCTCAAAAAAACAAAAACAAAAAGAGACTCAATACCTAATAAGAATGCCCTTAAGACACTCAAGGTTTTCTCACCTCAGCATTCGTTAAACAGAAACAATTAGGTAATTGAAAATAACTAGCCAGGTTGCCGTCCTTTTTTATTTTTAGAGACAGGGTCTTACTATGTAGCTCATGCTGGCCTTGAACTTATGATAATCCTCCTGCCTCAGCCTCCTGAGTGCAGAGATGAGCACCACTACCCTGAGAAAAAAAGCCTTCTTAAGAAATTAAATAATGGTCTTCATTAAGTGATTTGGCTTAATTTATAAGAAAAGTTGTAGGGCTTGATCTGAATTCAAAGGCAAAATAAATGCCAGGCACATGCTTGGAGTCCCAGCATTTGGGAGGCTGAGGCAAGAGGATTACCACAAGTTCAAGGCCAGCCTAGGCTACATACTGAATTCAAGGCCACCCTGGACTGCACAGTGAGATTGGTTAAAAAAAACAACAACAACAACAAACATAAATAACAAAATATTTTTTAAAACCCCAAATTAATTTGGAGCTTCTCTAGGAGATTTCCCTTCAACTCAATCTCTAGTTCAGAGATACAAGTGTGGCATTAAGAGTCAGCGAGGTGTTTCAGACAGGCTTGTTAGGTTGGGGACAAGGCTTATCCGTGAGCAGCCCACAGTGAGGCCAGTGAACCCTAAGTAGCTCCAGATGGTACAGGGTGCTAAGATTATAGGTGTGCACCAGTATCCCGGGCCTTCTGAGGATTCATTTTAGATTAAATATATGTGTATGCTTGGTATTTAAAAAAAAGGAGCCAGGCATGGTAGCAAATCTTTCTAATACCAGCACTTGCTATTAGTTCAAGCCCAGCTTGAACTACACACAGTGAGCCCCTATTAAAAAAAAAAAAAAAGGAATGACAATGTAAAAAAAAATATAAGCCAGACAATGGTGGCATGACTTTAATCTCAGCATTTCAGGAAGATCACAAGTTCAAGTCCAGCCTAGGGAATTTAGTGAGACCCTATCTCAAAATAAAAATAAAGTAGGGCCTGAGATTTAGCTCAGTGGTTCCTGAGCCTGCCTCCCAAGCACAAGGTCCTGAGTTCAATCAGGTAACCACATACAACAATGCTGGGCATGGTGACTCAGGCCCACCAGCAATCAGTACCACATACCACAGTGCTGGGCGTGGTGGCTCACACTTGTAATCCCAGCACTCGGGAGGCAGAGGCAGGAGGATTGCTGAGTTCGAGGCTTGCCTGGGGTACACAGTGAGCTCAGGGCCAGCCTGAACTACAAAACAAGACCCTGTCTCCAAAAAAAAAAAAAAGTAAAAAGTCTGGGAGGTAGCTCTCTGTGAAAACCCCAGGTAAATCGCCAATATCACCAAACAAAACATGCTGTACATATATATATATGCAGATAGAATTTATTTTCTTGAAAAGATTGAACAATTATGATAATCTGCATAAATTAATCTTATTTCCACATAAATTTATAAAATATTCCTAAAACATTTTTACAAATTCCATTTCATACCTTCCATTTTACACTATATATACAACTGTATATCTATATACAGATATAATACATATATATCTAGATATATAGATATATATCTATTTTTTTGAGGGGTCTCACTTTGTAGTTCAGGCTGGCCCTGAGCTCATTATATAGGCCAGGCAAGCCCCGAATTCACAGCAATCCTCCTGCCTCTGCCTCCTGAGTGCTGGGATTACAGGCATGAGTCACCATGCCCAGCATTGTAGTATGTGGTTACCTGGGATCGAACTTGGTACCTTGTGCACTGAGCTAAATCCCTGGCCCTACAGATATATATTTTGAGACCAAGTCTCACTATGTAGCCAGGATGCTACAACTATGCAATTCTCCTGCCTCAGCTTCATGAATGCTGGATTATGGGTATGTGCCATTGTACCTATCTTTCTTCCTAACATTCCCTTTCATGTCTTTTTTAAATCCTTTTGTTGCTTATTAAGGGACTGTAATGATACTAACATAAAAACTTGGATAAATTTAACATTTACACTAATAGGTTTTCAAACAAATAAAAGGATGTGGTATACAAAATACCTCTATCTCGCTTTGGTTTTATGGACAAAGAAAAAATTTAGAAGAGATATAGGGATTAGAATAATTTGTGGGTTCTAGAGCCAAGAATTATAGAAACAACTTCCTGGGCTGGGAATTTAGCTCAGTGGCTCTGGTGCCTGCCTTGCAAGCACAAGGTCTGGGGTTCAATACCAGGTATCCATATAGCACAATAGTGGGCATGGTGACTAACACCCACCAGCAATCAGTACCACATGACACATCGCCAGGCATGGTGGCTCACACCTGTAATTCTAGCACTCAGGAGGCAGAGGCAGGAGAATTGCTGAGTTTGAGGATTGCCTGGGCTACATAGTGAAGTCAGGGCTGGCCTGAACTACAAAGTAAGACACTCTCAAAAAAAAAAAAAAGAAAAGAAACAAATTCCTTCCCCAGCTCTGCAAAACAAAAGAAACAGACACCTGGCCTCTTAAGTAAATTAATTTTTAATGATTCAAATTTCTCTGGTCATATGCATCATCTCTTTCCTGGTTTTGTTTTTGTTCTTCCTTGGAGAAGGTTTCACTGTATGGCTCAGTCTGAGCCCTCTGTCCCAGTGTGGTAAAGCAGGAGAATGAGGAGGAGCAGTCTTTGCGACCTAGGTGGGTAAAACCAAAAGCTAGAGCTTCCAGGGTAAAGGAAAGAAAAATTGAAGACCAATTTTCCCTCGGCCCCTTGACCATCCTGTTCAGAACGTAAACCACCTGTACCACTGTGCAAAGCAGTGCTGGGAAGAGAAAGACCAAAATATCCTGAGCAAGTGCCTGTGTCTCTATCTGGAACACAGCAACAACCTGCAGAAGAGCACATGAAATGGAGCCTCCTCAGTGACAGTCCTACTCTGCACCTGCACGTGAAAGGGCTGCTGATGCTGGGGACACCCAGCCATGCCCTCTGTGCTCCCAGGGCTGCCATAGTCCTAGGGTTGTGCTACCATCCCTGGTCTCCCTGGGGCTCCTTGAGCTCCCGATGCATACCAACAGAGCAGCAGGGCTTCCTCAGAGGGGGCTTCTGTGCAAGACTGGCCTGACACGGCCTCCACCTGCTAGGCAAAATGTCCACTCTGCTCACTCAACCATGGACCTATGAAAGCAGAACTTCTGCCAGAAGGACCAAAATCCTACTTTCTTTTTTTCTTTTTTCGAGAGAGGGTCTCCCTATGTATTTCAGTCTGGCCTTGAACTCACTGTGTAGCCAGGCTGGTATCAAACTCATGGAAATCCTTCTGCCTCAGCCTCCCAAGGGCTGAGATTACAGGTGTGCTCAGCCTTAAATACTATATCTTAAACATCTTCTGTTAAAAGTGAAAAACTGCAATAGGATGTAAAACAGAAATTTCTGGGTGGAGATTACAAAAGTAGCCTTAGGATGAGTAACAGTGTAGAGAATAAAAACAAATGGCAAACAGTTAAATACAAATAATCTTCATCTAATGTATGATAAAAATCTCTAGAATTATAAGTTGTTTTTTTTTGGGGGGGTGGTTATCAGGGACTGAACCCAGAATCTTGTGCTTAGATTATAAATATTTTAGAAATCATATGTACACACACTTAATTATGGGATCTAATTATAATGTTATTCCAAAATCAGATTATAATGCTATTCCACACACTGATTTTGGTTTTATCAGTGGAATGGTTTTGTTTGTATTTTGTGGTTTGAAAATCAAACTCATAAGCTTGTATTTGGCAGGCAGGGATGGTGCCACTGAGTTTGATACTATAAAAGTAGGGTGTAGTGGCACATACTTGTAATCTCAGCACTTGGGAGGCTGAGGCAAGAGGATCATGAGTTCAAGACCAGCCTGGCTAGATGGTTAGTTCAAACTACACAGTATGAGCCTGTCATTAAAAAAAAAAAAAAAAAAAAAAAGAGGAGGGAAAAATTTCTAAAATTGTACTTGTGGGGCTGGAGATTTAGCTCAGTGGTTTCAGAGCTTGATACCCGGCTTACACATACAACAATAATGGGCATGGTGACTCACGCCCGCCAGCAATCAGTACCACACACCATAATGCCAAGTGTGGTGGTTCAAAAAAAAAAAAAAAAAAAACTTGTGTTGGCATAGTGACATACACTTACTGTAATCTTAGCAGTTCGAGCTCAGCCTGAAGTATATACCAAGATCCTGTCTCAAAAGCAACCCCCCAAAAAAGAATCCTCATTTTAAAAAAATCTTTTATTTTGTTTTTTGAGACAGGGTCTCGCTTTGTAGTTCAGACTGACCCTGAGCTCACTATGTAGCCCAGGCAAACCTTGAACTCTGCAATCCTCCTGCCTCTGCCTCCCAAGTGCTGGGATTACAGGCATGAGCCACCATGCCCAGCACTGTGGTATGTGGCACTGATTGCTGGTAGGCATAATTCAGCACATCTGGAATTGTTGTATGTGGTTACCAGGATCCAACCGGGGACCCCGTGCTTGTTAGGCAGGTGCCGGAACCACTGAGTTAAATCTCCTGCCCCAAAAAAGCTTATATTGAAGGGTTGATGATATTAACACTATACCTGTTAGACAAATGTAGGCCTCTGGCAGACTCTTGGAACACTGCTGTGAGTCTTTTGTCAACAACACCATCAGTGGGTAACACAGTAACAGTGACACGTTAACAGAGTAAGTAACAGTGACTCAGTAACAGATTAAGTGACAAGTCTCTTACCGCAGTCAGGGGTCCTTCAGCCTGCGCCTCCATTGGGCTTGTGGGTGTCACGGCAATGAACTGACTTGTCACTGCAGCCTGGAGCTCCAGCTTGTCTGCGCATGGCTCTGAAGGAGCTATGGCAGGGCATTCTGCAAACAGTGCTGAAACCACACCTGAAGGCTCCTTTCCCCGATGACCACTTCCTGCCCAAGGACCAAGCTGCAGCTTTTCATCTTGGGGAGATTCCTCCAGGACTTGGAGCACTTCTGGCTCCTCGTCAGAAGGGCTTCCAGTTATTTTATGACCTAAGGCCTCATTTGTCCTAAAATCTTGAAGATCTTGCTCCTTGTCCACCATCACCCACTCTCTGGAGTCAACCTCTTGCTTGCATGAGCTCAGGTTAACAGCTATGAAGCCATTGCTGCCCCCGCCATCTGCCTGCTCAGGGGTGTTGGCAGAGGCGGGTCTGGAGGCATCAGGAAGGTTCTCTTCATCGTAGAGCCAGATGTGGTCCAGGCGGGACGCAGCAGGGAGACAGGGCTTTGGAAGCACAGTGGGGGCAGCAGAGCCCTTCACTGCACCGGAGTCTTTCTGCATCTTCTCCAGGCTTAAGAGAGAGGAGACAAGTGACTCAATTCTTGCCACATAAGCACAGGTGCTCCACAGAACCACCATGGGGAGGACAGCTGCACGGCAAAGCACTCTGCACCTGCTGGCCTATTTGGGAAGATGGAGTTGGGCCTTTCCTCACAAGGGCCCTACTACCTCTTCTTTTAGTCTAATTCTTGATTGAATCCTACTGCACGCTGTATACTTGCTCTTCATCTTAGCTACAATTCAAAATGTCTACTTACCCACACTATACCGACTGTAGTGTATCCTCTGCCCGATCTTCCAACCCTAGCATTGAGCCTAGCCCCTTCATGAAGCCCAGCATCAGCAGTTGTTTCCTTAATTTGTTATCTTGAGATAAGGTCTCACTCTGTACTAAATTTCCTGGGCTGGACTTTAATTGATCCTCCTGTCTGAGCCTCCCAGATTGCTGGATTACCATCTTCTTGATCCCATCAAGATTTAGACACACACTCACATCACATAGTTGTGATCCAGAATGGTTATCTTGTGAGGAAGAAAAACTGATAGGAAGCACTATTTAGACTGGAAACTGAGGCCAGGCCAAGCACTGTTTAGACTGGAAACTGTCATGCCAGCACTCACTCAAGAGGCTGAGGCAGTAGGATCATTTTGAGTTCAAGGCCAGCTTAGGGTACAGCTTAAGGCCAGTTTAGGGTTCTTTGAGACAGGGAGACCCTGTCAACCAAACGAGTAACATATACATACACATATACATACATACATACATATGATAAAATGAAGACTTGAGATTTAGCTCAATGCAATTAAAACTCTAGTACTGCTAAATAAATAGGTAAGAAACTAGGCAAGGCCAGAAGTGGCTAAACTTAAACTGTCTTGAATACAGTAATTTGTCCTTCTAACCTTTCACTGCCACCAGAGTAGCCATCAGATACACACCACTAAAGGGTATAAATGTTTAAGGTATTTATGTCTTAATATTTTTGAAGCCTTCCATAATTTATACTATATACCAAATTCCTTTTAAAGTTTCACTTCTATCTCATATTACCAAATTATAGGGATAATATGATTAACTCTCAGCTACAAATAGTCATGACCTGTCTTTGTATAATGCTCCACAACTTCATCTTTCCTAGCAGCTCCCACAACCATAGGCTTTGCTACAGCATTTATAATGTAAGAAAATGATTCAATTAAGAGTTAGGATGATGATGATGATGATGATAACTATAGACATGGATGAAAAATGCGGGCTTAATGAAGTTAAACTTACAAAAATCCAACAATTTCTTAAAGACTTTACTTAATAAAAATACTGGATCCAGGAAAATAGCAGAGTGGTGAGCCTTTTTGACATTTGGAGTCCATACACTAGAACACAGCAACGTCAGGAAGAGAAGAAGGAAAGTGGTTCTCTGGGAACTAGCAAGGATCTGAAAGGAGAACTGAAGACCGAGATGAGAACAAAGAGACTTCAACAAAGAAGCAGGAGGATGCAAGTGGTGCTTTCTCCCTGGCCCTGACTTACTGTTTGGGAGGGGTGGCTCAGACCTTCACCTGGCCACTACTGGCGAAGCAAGAGGCCTCTGAAGAGAAACACACTTGTGGAATGGAGTAGTAGACGCAGTGGACTACAGTGGCTGCTGAGTTACCTGGGTTCAGCCATCACCCAGAGAAAGCAATTAGCCAGTAGCCATCTTGGAGAGAGGCCAGCTGAGCCCAGAACTCAGAGAAGCTGTCGGCCAGCTCCACCAGGGGAGGCAGAATTGAGCTGAAGTTAACAGGAGTTGAGCACAAGCTGAAGGGAACCAAGTTGAGTTCAAGCCATCAGGAGATACACAGAGTACTGGAGGTTGAACAAATCCTGTCCCAGCCTCACAGCCAGAAACAAGGCTAAACTTCAGAGGAGCTAAAGGTTCAGGAGTGTTAGCACCCACTCCCCCACTATAAAGCTGTTGCTTACTTCCTGGGATTAATCAAGACAGACCAGAGATCTGTCTACCCACTCTGTCTACCAGTGACAGCAAAGACTTGCTCTGACATGGATTTTTTTCTTCTTCTTTTGGTCTAGTTTTGGTTTGTTTGTTTGTTTATTTGTTTGTTTTTGAGACAAGGTCTCATTTTGTACTTCAGACTGGCCCTGAACTCAGCTTTGTAGTTCAGGCTGGCCCTGAGCTCACTAGGTAGGTAGACTAAGCAACCCTCAAACTCAGCAATCCTCCTGCCTCTGCCTCCTGAGTGCTGGGATTACAGGCATGAGCCACCACGCCCAGCACTGTGGTATGTGGTATTGATGGCTGGTGGGCCTGAGCCACCACACCCAGTAATGTCCTATGTGGTTACCAGGATCAAACCAGGGACCTTGCCCTTGCTAGGCAGGTACTGTCTAAAAAAAACCAAAAAACAATCACAACTCCATTGTAAGTACACACAGCAGAATGAGCCAATGTGAGGATCAGGCATAGAAAGAAGGATTGCAGTTAGCAATCAAGAAAGGAAAGATTTCTTAAAAATAGTAAGGTACTGGGTTCTGCCGCCTGCCTCGCAAGTGCAAGGTCCTGAGTTCGATCCCCGGTAACCACATATAATGCTGGGTGTGGAAACTCACGCCCACCAACAATCAACACCACATACCACAATGCCGGGCATGGTGGCTCACGCCTGTAATCCCAGCACTTGGGAGGCAGAGACAGGAGGATTGCTGAGTTCACGGTGGCTTGCCTGGGCACCATAGTGAGCTCAGGGCCAGCCTGAACTACAAAGCAAGACCCTGTCTCAAAAAAAAAAAAAAAAAAAAAAAAGCAAGGTACCATGTGAAACCTATCCACCAGCTGCTTGATGGTGGAAAAAAATAATATAAGATTGATTGGAGTTGATGAAGAAAATAAAATAGAGCAAACACATAAAAAACTTGTTCACAGAACTAACGGCAGAAAACTTTCCAAAGAGGCTAAAAGAATTTGACATACAGGGCCGGAGATTTAGCTCAGTGGTTCTGGCGCCTGCCTCGCAAGCACAAGGTACTGAGTTCGATCCCAGTAACCACATACAATGCTGGGCGTGTTGACTCATGCCCACTAGCCATCAATACCACATACCACAGTGCTGGGCGTGGTGGCTCATGCCTGTCTTCCCAGCACTCGGGAGGCAGAGACAGGAGGATTGCTGAGTTCCAGGCTTGCCTGGGCTACATAGTGAGCTCAGGGCCAGCCTGAACTACAAAGTGAGACCCTGTCTCAAAAAAAAAAAAAAAAAAAAAAAAGAATTTGACATACAGATAAATAAGACATATAGAACTTCAATTAACCATGAAAAAAATATAAATCAAGGCACAGAATAGTCAAGATTCAACACAAATTAGCACAAGAATTCACACAAGAAAAAAAAATATTAAAAGCTGTTAGAGAAAAGAATGAAATCACCTATAAAAGAAAGCCCCTCAGAATCACAGCAGACTTCTCAACACAAACTCTCAGGTCAAGGAGAGCTGGTAGTATTTCAAGCCCTGAAAGAAAATAATCTCCAACCTAGACTGCTGTATCCCGAAAAACTATTTCTCAAAATTGATGGAGAAATAAGATACTTCCATGACAAAGAAGAAATTCAGGACCACCAAACCAACACTCCCAAGTGTTCTGAAGTACATTCTAGACAGAAATAACAAGGATTACAACTCCATGAAGCCTAAGAGAATGAATCTACCAGGCAAGGCAAGAAATTAAACAGAGAGGGAAGAAAGGAAGCAAACAAAATAACATGGCAAGGTTAAGTCTATACATATCAGTTATAACTATCAATGTAAATGGTCTCAATTCACCAGTCAAAAGAAACAGACTGGCAGAATGCATCAAGAAGCAAGATCCAGTGGCTAGGGATTTAGCTCAAGTGGTACTGCACATCCCTTGGAAGCACAGGGCCCGAGTTCAATCACCAGTACCACCAAAAAAACAAAAACAAAACAAAACAAACAAACAAGAACCAAGATCCAATAATATGCTACACACAAGAAACACATTTACTTAAAAACATTTCATATACTGTAAATCAAAGGATGAAAAACAATACCCAAGAAAGGAACCAGGAAAAAAGCAGGGGTAGCTATTCTATTTGCAGACAATGTGGATTTCAAACTACAGCTGATTAAGAGAGACAAAGACAGTTGCCACGTATTTTTTTGGTACCAGAGATTGAATTCAGGACCTTGTGCTTGTGAGGCAGGTGCTGGAACCACTGAGCTAAATCCCCAGCCCAAAAAGAATTCAGTGTATCTTTCTTTCTTCTCTTTTTGGTATCTTTCTGCACTACCCCAGATCAAACTCACAACCTTGCACTTGCAAGACAGGCATGGTATCACTGAACTAAATTCCCAGCCCCGTCACTACATCTTTTAAAGAGAATAATCTGAGAGGAAGAGGTCATAATTATAAATACTTATGAAACAAATACCAGTGCACCCAACATATGAAACAAATATTAACAGAAATGAACAAATAAGCACTAATACTGTTGTAATGGGGGACCATGATACCCTACTGTCACAAATAGGTCAACGAGACAAAAAAATCAACAATGAAAGATCAGAACTCAACCAAACATTCTTCCCCCTGTACTGGGGATCAAACTTAGGACTTTGTGTTTACAAGGGAGGCATATTGCAACTGAGCTAAATCATTGGCCCCTTCAACCAAACTTTTGAACAAAGGGACTTAGTAGATCTCTATAGAGTGTTCTGTTCCACAACGGCAGAATACACATTCTTCACAGCTGTACATGGGATGTTCTCAAAAACAGACCACTTACTAGCTCACAGAACATGCTTAAGTAATGGAAAGTAACTGAAATTACCTCATGCATATTATCAGACCACAGTACAATAAGAGTAGAAATCATTGGCAAAAGAAATCATAAGAACTTCATAAACATTTGGAAATTAAGTGACACCCTACTGAACAGCCAATGGTCACAGATGAAATTAAATTAGTTTCTACAATTAAACAATAATGCCAATACAACATACTGAAACTTAAGGGGCATAACAAAGACAATCAGGCATGGTGGTACATACTTTTTAATCCTAGTACTCAGGAGGCTGAGGCAGGAGGATTGCTGCAAGTTTGAGGCCAGCCTGGGCTACATAATGAGTTTAAGATCAGACTAAACTACATAATGAGACTCTATCTAAAAAAAAAAAAAATTAGAGCAGAAATTAATGCAATGAAGTCTCAGAAAACAACAGAAAGAATCAATGAATTGAAAAGCTGGTTCTTTGAAAGATTAAATAAAATTGATGAACTTTTAGCCAATCTTACCCTGCAAAAGAAAGAAAAGGTTCATATCTATGCAGTTAGAATGAAAAAGGTGATACCACAACATAACCTGCAGAAATTCTAATTTCTAATAAGATGGAAAAAACATAAGCAATAGACACAGTCCTAGATACATATGAATTACCAAAGCTGAATCGGATAGATATAAAAATACTAAATAAATCACATCAGTCAATGTAACTGAAGATGTAATTAAAAACTACCAAACATAAAATCTAGCCCTGACAGATTCACTGCTACTTCTTCTCAAACTCTTTAATGAAACTGAAAGGGAAGCAATATTCCCGAACTCATTCCTGGAAGCAAGCATTAGCCTGATACCAAAACCAGATAAGGATCCAACCAAAAAAGAGAACCAAAAGCCAATCTCCCTAATGAAGATAGATGAAAAAATTCTAAGATACTGGCAAACAGAATCTAGCAAATCAAGAAGGTTATGTACCATGACCAAGTAGGATTTGATTCATCCTAGGGATGCAGAGATGGTTCGATACAGGCAAATCAATAAATGTAAAACACTATATTAACATAGTCAAGGACAAAAACCACATGATCAGGCCGGAGATTTAGCTCAGTGGTTCCCATGCCTGCCTGCAAGCGCAAGGTCCTGAGTTCAATCCCGGTAACCACATACAATGTTGGGCGTGGTGGCTCACGCCCACCAGCCATCAATACCACATACCACAGTGCCAGGCTTGGTGGCTCACGCCTGTAATCCCAGCACTCGGGAGACAGAGACAGGAGGATTGCTGAGTTTGAGGCTTGCCTGAACTACATAGTGAGCTCAGGGCCAGCCTGAACTACAAAGCGAGACCCTGTCTGAAAAAAAAAACAAACAAACACACGATCATCTCAACAGATGCACAAAGTGTTTCACAAAGTCCAACACTCATTCACAATAAAACCCCTACAGAAAATTGGAAAAGATGGTCTTTATCTCAACCTGATAAAAGCCATCTATGATAAACTAAAGTCAACATCATACTAAATGGACAAAAACTGAAACCTTTCACTTTAAAATGAGGAACAAGATAAGGATCCAAGGTGTATACTGTCACCATTCTTATTCAATATATTTCTGGAAACATTAGCCCAAACAATCCAACAAGAGAAATAAATAAAAAGAATAGAGATAGGAAAGGAAGAAGTTATGATTATTTGCATATGACCTGATGGTCCACATAGAAGACCCCAAAAACTCTAACAAAAGATGTCTAGATTTGATAACCAAATTTAGTGGCATAGCTGGAGACAGTCAGCACTCACAAATCAGTTGCATTTCTCTATACAAATAACAAACTCACTGAGAGAAAAATTAGGGAAAAAACATCTTTCACAAAGCATTCAAAAAATGAAGTATCTGGGAATCAATCTAGTAGAGCAAGTAAATAACCACTACACTGAAAACTACACTACTCAAAAAAAAAAATCGCCGGGCGTGGTGGCTCACGCCTGTAATCCCAGCACTTGGGAGGCAGAGACAGGAGGATTGCTGAGTTCGAGGCTTGCCTAGGCTACAGAGTGAGCTCAGAGCTAGCCTGAACTACAAGTGAGACCCTGTCTCAAAAAAAAAAAAAATCAACGAAGATATTAGAAAATGGAAATAGATCCCTTATTCTTGGGTAGGAAGAATGAATAAAATGAAAATAGTCATACTTCCAAAATTGTTATACAGATTCAGTGCAATCCCAATCAAAACATCAATAGCATATCCCAGAAAATTAGAGAAAACAACCCTGTAATTCATTTGGAACCAGAAGAGACCTAGAATAGCCAAGCAATTCTGGCCAACAAAGGCAACACAGGGGCATCACAATCCCTGACTTTAAATTATACAATAAAGCTGTGATAAAAATAACATGGTACTGACAAAAAAAAAAATCTGAGGATCAATGGAATAATCAGAATGCAAAAATAACTGCATGCACACTCAGCTACCTTTTATGCCAGGAGCCAAACACCTTCACTAAAGATAGCCTTTATAATAAATGGTGCTGGAAAAACTGGCTTTCTACATGCCAAAGATTAAAATTAGACCTGTATCTTTAACTATGCGCTAAACTAAAATTAAAATGGATCAAAGATCCAAATATTAAAACAGAAACAGTCTGCTGGAAGAAAGACTGGATAGAATTCTTGAGGCCATTGGTGTAGGCCAGGACTTTATGAACAACACCCTGAACATACAGGAATTACTACAACGAATCAACAACTGTGATCTCATCTAAAAAACTTTCTTACAGCAAGAGAAACCACCAACAGAATGAAGAGATAATCATAGAGTGGCGAAAAAATATTGCCAGCTGTTTCTCAGAGGAAGGGCAACAACTAACTAGCATATATAACAAACTCAACCCTGTACAGCAAAAACAAAAAACAAAAAACAACATGGGCCGAAGGGTTAGCTCAGTGGTTC